>CAUZLF010000185.1:0-168962 GCA_963580285.1 Lucinisca nassula
TTCATGCCGTTAAACCATTAACCGTTTGACGCTTATGACCCACAAAGAGGGTTGACGCGTCGTTAAACACGAAATCATCATCATCATCATCATTGTTTTACTTCTACTTTGAAAAGTTCCACCAATACACGTATGGTCGGGACGTAGTCGTACAGAGTGATCATAAGCCACTAGAGACAATAATGAAGAAACCATTACTTGAAGCTCCAACTAGGCTTCAAAGAATGTTGCTTAGGATCAGCAAATACAACATAGACCTGAAATATCACCCTGGTAGAAAAATGTTCATAGCGGATACTTTGAGTCGTGCTTTCATTGATAATGAAAATGAAAATGATTGTGATGACTTTGAACACATGAACATTATAAATCAAGTATCCATCTCAGCAGATAGGTTGAGTAATATACGGGAAGAAACTGCGAAAGATGACACTCTTCATAATGTTGAGACAGTTATCAGATCTGGATGGCCATCGCACATTCGCCATGTAAGTCATGACATACGGCCGTTCTTCCATATTAGGGATGAACTGACTGTTAAGAATGGAATCGTATTCAAAGGCAACAGGGCAGTTATTCCAGAGACACTAAGAATCGACATGATTCAGAGAATACATTCGTCACATATAGGCCAGGAAGGTTGCTTACGAAGGGCGAGAGACATATTATACTGGCCCAATATGAACAAACATGTGAAAGAATACATTTCAAAATGTGCTGTTTGTAGAAAATATGACACTAAACAAGGGAAAGAGACATTGATGCCACATGATACTCCGAAAAGACCATGGGAGAAAGTCGGACTAGATTTGTTCACATTTGATGAAAAGGATTACTTAGTCACAGTAGACTATTTCTCCAATTTCTTCGAAATTGACTATCTGAAAGACACTAAATCACATACTGTAGTAAATAAGTTGAAGTACCAATTTGCTAGATATGGTATTCCAGATACGTGTATGAGTGATAATGGGCCACAATTCACTTCTGAAGTATTCAAAGAGTTCTCTAAGACCTGGAAGTTTAATCATGTAACGTCATCCCCAATGTATGCCCAAAGCAATGGGAAAGTTGAGAATGCAGTAAAAAGTGCTAAGCGTATAATGAAAAAGGCTAAAGAATCAAAGACTGATCCATACTTAGCGCTGTTAGACTTTCGAAATACACCAACGCAAGGAATGACAACAAGCCCCGCGCAACGTCTTTTGAGCAGGAGAACTAAATCTATGTTACCTGTGTCCGAAAAACTGCTAAAACCAAAACGTGTGAACATTAAAAATGCCAGAAAACAGATTCAAAGAAATAAATACAATCAAGAAATGTACTATAATAGGTCAGCTAAAGATCTAACACCTTTAAAACCTGGAGCAATCGTAAGGGTCCAGCCATCACAAACATTAGGTAGTAGAGGCGCTTGGGAGAAAGGTGTTGTAACAGGAATTGTTCAGAAGAGATCTTATGAAGTGAAAACTGACAAGGGAACTATTCGTAGAAATCGCAGACATTTGAGAAAGTCCAACGAAGACTGGCGACCAGTGGAATACGATACAGAAATAGAAACCGAGTCAAATCAGAATACCGACGTCAAAAATGGAGAAACACCTAATCAAATAATGGAGAGCAGCCCGATTGTAACAGAAAATAAGACTGTATCCAGAAGTGGCAGGGTCATTAGTAAACCATCATATTTGAAAGACTATGATTGTAGCACAAAATAACTGCTACAGACTCAGTTCTAATGCAGAATGAACATTCTAGTCAGGATAGTTTAACGTCATATTTTCATATACGTTTATTTTGTGTTTATTATTATTTTCTATATCACAAGTAGTAGTTATATCACTTAGTTAGTAATATAAAATGCTTTGTGTCGCATATTTACAAAATATATTCCAAAAAGTGATTGGGTTCATTAAAGATCAGAACATTGCAGTGAATCAAAATCTTTAACAGACAGTGTCAGTTCCAGAAATATGACAACTTCTACAAAGAAGAAAGGATGTAACAATATTGGCTATATATTCTTTACTAACTGATAATGCGTTTCATCTGTATGATAAATCCAAGTTTTGCATGCAACACAGTAATTTCATCAATATTATTATTTTGGTAGTTGGATAATACACAAATGGCTGAAGCAAACTGATTTCAGTTGTTTTTCCCAACTATAACCTAGGACTACCCACAATTCTGACACAATGTATACTCAAAAATCAACTTAACTAAAGAATTTGAAGATGTGGTCCGATTTGTGCCATGCCATGAGAAAACCTGTCATCAAACCTATGTTGCCAGCAAAGGTCCAGATCAGACTGAGTAGCGATGCGAGTTGGGCCGTCCATGCATATAAACTCTTTGGTTCCACTATGCGGCAGGGCTTGATATGTCATTTCAATTGAATGTCGGGTAAAGGTCCAACAAAATGGGAAACAACGCCTCTATTACAATGACATATAAAGTGTTGTTGAGGATGTTAAACCTCAAATTAAACAATACCCATTTTTTTATAAATTAATCCCCATCGTAATTCTTTTTGTTTTTTAATTAAAATAACATTTTGAAGTTAATTTACTGGATCACACTGCCATATCACAGGATTAATCATTTGGTTCTTAACTGAGCCAGGGTGAATAAAGTATGTTCGCATGTTACATTTGGTCAAAATATGACACACAAAATATATACAAAATAAGCACATACCCACCCCCCATTTAAAAAAAACAAACTATTTAGCCCCAAACATTTTTTGAGTGTGTTCCGGTAATTACCAGCGTGTTCCGGTGTTTTGGTATGTTCCGGTATTTATACGAACTGGTCTTAAAAACACACCGCTACATATCCTGCGATCGGTCATTGTACAGCATCCCGAAGACTCTCACAATGCACATGGGATACCACTGTTTAGTCTGTAGGACACTTAAAGGCGGCTTAAGGTATAGCTCGAACAAATTGACCCGAGACTGGTGAACTCTTTTAACATAATTTCACACCCGACTGAATGCATGTATTTATTTCGTCGTTTTCCGAAGATGGCGTTACTGTTAAGCCAGTATAAACTTTAGATACTTACACTTATAGTGGTTCTTGTGTATGACGGATGGCAACAATGTAGTTCGTCTTGGTCAGATGAACGTGGATCAAACTCCAGCTTGTAGAGCAGCAATCCAGTTCAATCTTCGGCCATAGAATATCCCAGAATCCCAGACAGGTATATCAGAATAGGGTGGTACGTCTAAAACCAGCAATCTGACCACATTCCCCCTCGTTCTAACGTTTTGGACCTGAGGATACTGTCCTAGCTATTTATTACGGGGCAAGACCCCAAGTGGAAATGATGAGATTTACAGGGCTAGACCCCTAAAATTAACAGGACGAGGCTTACTGATACAGTCGCTGGCCACTGGTAGAAGTGACCGCCAGCAACCCTTCAAACGACATGCCCCTTCCATGAGCCATAATGTCTGCAACATCACCTATGTAGGTTGGTGTATTCACGTGGTTGTCTGTTTTTGCGGGCATGTAGGTAGAGTCGGTTTCCAACAGGGTCCTATTCTCTGGAACAGCTCTCAACCCCTCCAGCTGGGCTTTGTTGAATGAGTACACCCTAGCCATGAAACCAAAATAACAGTTCGGAAATTTATCTAGCCAGTACTCAATATCTGATTGTAGGCCCGTGAAACAGTGGAGGTATATTTTCGGTTCTGGGGAGCATGTCTTACACACAATCTGGAGTGCAGTCATCAGAACGTCCGAACTTTGATCCAAACTTTCTTTGGATGAAGCCCAACTGCAACTTTCCACTTTCCATCCATTAAGGGTAGAGCTAACCTGGTATCGGGATAACAGAACACCAATACCCCTCCAACCCAATTCACAGGATGTGCTGGAGCATGTGGCTAAGGATAGTTCAAGATGTCCTCAATGGTCACTGTTGAAAGATCCGCTGTCCCCAACAGCTGTTGAGCAGTTCTATCCACATGGAAATGGCTATCGAACGCTGCAAGTGGAGATGCTCCTGAGGAACAGGTAGTGGTCTGTGAGGTTTCCCCCTCCATTTGCCTGATTGTAACTGCCAGTGGTCCGTGAAGACTCACGGTGTACACACCTCTGTCTTGAGAAAGGGTTTCTTCGACAACACGGAGGGATTCTCCAGTGGACTTCCGTCGCTTTCCTCCAGTCTGTGTCTTTAAGGAAGATGTCTCCAAACTCGCCTGATCACAACGGGGTCATTCCCCAGAATCACTTCTATGGCAGGTGAGGTAAAACTCTGCCTTCTCCTCATCACTCAGCTGACCCATCAAGTAAACCAGTACCCGCCAGCAAGCAAGAGCGACTGGAGAGTTGATTTTTGGAAATACCTCGGATTGATCTGGGACTGGCCAACCCGCGAACTGACAGAGCGTACATATCATGCTGCAATGGGCCCAAGATATCTGTTGGCACGAGAATAATGTCCGGGAGGCGCCCATTCACATATTCCATCAGATCTTGGGGAGAAGATCCTGGCCCTATAAGACTTGAGGCTAACTGTGTCAGGCCGTGAAGACGCTGTCGATGCATATTTCTCAAGGCTCTGTCGACTTGATCCAGCTGGTGAAAGCGGCTTGGTAGATGCTCGGACTGAATATGTTCCTTCAGGAACTTGGTGTACACCAAACAGCCTCGTACCGGGCAACCCTGATATTTGGTACCCTGCCGAGTCTTCTTGGCCGTCTCTTCAGAACTGGATTCCTGGGTGGCATGCCTTTTCCTGGACCTTTCAAGGCTTGCTGGTTCCCGCGGAGGAGGCAGAACTGGTGACCTGCAACCCTTCTTATCGGTCTCTGAGGACCTATGTTCATGTATGATGGAACTCCTGGAACTTGAAGATCTTGATTCCTCCCGGGGTGGCGGTCGCACAGGTGGCCTATGAGATGGTCTTGACAGCTCTTGGAAACTCCCGGAGACTTGCTCCTGTGTGGACGGGATTCATCCCTGGACCTGTCCTAGATGAAGCAGCTCTGGAACCTCCTGGAGACTTGCTCCTGTGTGGACGGGATTCACCCCTGGACGTGTCAGTCCTAGACAAAGCAGCTCTATGTCGGGTAATTCCCCCGGAACATTCATCATCTCTTTTAGACTCTCCGGTGTTCATCTCTACCCCTTGATCTGACCATGCCTTTTGTGGGGCTTGCAGGAGGGGATGCTAAATTAACCCTCACACACGGGAGGTCTTGTCCCTCGACTGTGATGCGTCTGTCTAATTGCAGAGTTTTAGTAGCTCCTACAGTGGCTGAGGGCTTGTAATGCCGAGACACGTAAGCTTTTCCTTTCTTCCAACCACACAGGTGGCTGTCAATCCACTCCGTGGGAAAGAATAAGGTAGCCAATTGACGTGCTTTTCGCAGCTAGGACTTGTCCTCTTGTCTCTTTGCCAGGTCATACTGACCCATCGCTAGCTCTGCCATGGTAACAGCATCTATTGACGGGGTTGTGACCCCAAGGGCATTAAAGAAGACCTCAGCATCCACCTGGGTCCCACGGTTGGTGAACAAGGTTGTTGAGGTGAACCGGCAATACTATTGGTTCGCCCGGACTACTTTGTTTGTCCTCATCCGGTAGACTTATTTCTGCAACACTGAAATGAAAAACATGGGGGTCTACTTGATGAGGGTGGGCTATATTGGGAATGGTATAGTTGCTACCTGATTTATTGTGTTGTGGCAACTCTGTCAATGTGGACAGTCTAGTAGGTACTGCGGCCCCATCTTCGGAATGCATAGACTGACTTTCTGTAGCACCTAAAATAAAACTATCAAGTTCAATAAACCTTACCGATTTTTCGGAGCTCAACTCCCGTCCAACTGGTTGGAGTTTGAGTGGGTCACTTTCAATCACCTTTGATTCTTTGTTACTAACAGTCATTTTGGCCTCGGGCACCCGGTTTGAGGGATTGGGCACCCAGCATCCTTCCTCAAGGTTGTTAAGGCCAGATAACTTCGGTGCAATGCACCCCTCTTTAATACTGCTAGAAGTCTTCTTTCCCGTAATTGTCGGTACCATGTACCCCTCTTTAACATTACTGGAAGCCTCATTCGCGGTACTCTTCGGTACCAAGTACCCCTCTTTAAGGTTACTAGAATCCGTATTCATAGTATCCACTGGTACCAGATACCCCTCTTTAACGTTACTAGAATCTGTGTTCACAGTATCCTTCGGTACCAGATACCCCTCTTTAATTTTACTAGAATCTGTGTTCACAGTATCCTTCGGTACCATGTACCCCTCTTTAACATTACTAGAATATTCATTCCTGGAAACCCTGTCACTTGAAATGTAACATCTAGAGTCTGCTTTGTCGGTCTCCTTGTCTTTCGTTGTTAATGACTCTTCTAACTCGGAACTGTTGAGTGATAGGCTGCTGAAGGTTTCTTCATACTTCAAGTCCAGCCAATCTTCATATTCCTTAGAGGTACTTAGAGCTTTCTCTTTCGGGGTAGATGTACCAAATTCCTGACAGTAAACCCCATCAATCCAATCTCCATAATCCTTCAGTGTCACAGAATCTGTATCGGACTGCGTATCCCCCTGTTGTTCACTTCGCAAACACTCCTCTTGGTCAGGCAGACCCCACCTTTTGTCACTGGTGTCGGGTTCAGTGAAACGGCCTTTGTTATCTTGTAGGGCCGGGCCTAGGCCTGCGGGTCCGACCCATTGCTGTTTAAATCCTCACCAGCATTGAACGACACCTTCTTGTTCAAATTAGGGCAGTCTCTTTTGAAATGACCCTCTGCGTTGCAATTAAAACAGCGAGTTGGTGACGGTGATCTCCCACTTTGAGCACCCATGTTTGATGGCGAAGGACTACGGTTGCTCAATGGTTCCTGTTCTGAAGGCTTTTGAATATTCATACCCTCCACCAACAGTTGCAGTGTCTCCTCAATGCGGGAAAGCCTCTCATTAACGTCTACTGACTTGGCTGTAGTTTCAGATTTCTCTCTGGAGCAATAGGGTGCCAATTGATAGTGCTTAGACCCCATATATGCATACCGTTCTCGCTGTTGAGGACGGGATTCCCTTGACTGAAAACGGGAATCCTGTAACATAGTAGCACGAACATTGAAATTTGAAAATTCCTCTGGCAGATATTCACTCACCTGAGATATGTTTTTGTGATGTCTTGACTTATCTTGGAAAATTTGGCTGTTGTACTGGAACCACTTTATACAGTCTATAGCCTCTTCCATGTGACTAAACATTTTATTGGCTACATGCATACCAGCATTTCGGTCAAAGCAACCATGACAAAAGCGTAATACAGCCTGTTTTTGTATGTGCTCATCTGGTAAATGTTTGTAAGCTTTGGTGGCCAAAGTAAGAACTCTGTCAGCCCATTCTTCAATTCTTTCATCCCTTGCTTGATAGCTGTTTATAAAGGCTAAGTGAGAAGTCTCAGCCAGTTCGTGAAAAGCGAAACGAGCCTTCATTTTATGAATGATGTCATAATATTCTAATTTCGGAGACCGCTCGTGCAAAGTTGCAAAAAATTCAGATGCTTTTCCCTCCAAAACATACATTAAGTTAGACTTGCACTGGTCTGCTGTCCAGTGCTTTTCTTCCGCATAATTGCTGAATTTTAGGTAAAAAGCCTCCCATGTAGTTTTGGCGGGGTCAAAACTTAATGACTTTGGTAACCAATCTGATTTTGCGGGCTTGGAGAAACCCCAACTTCTGTCATTGTCTGGTTGACTAGGGTTGCCGGGTGCCCCAAACAATTGACCCTGTGTCTGTAATGTAGCGGGTTGATACCCAGGTTCTGTTTTGACAGTTGACGGGCTAGCAAAATTTGTGCCCTGAAAAGTTTGGAAATTAGGAATATTGGTCAAGGATGGCCTTAGCTGGCTGTGCCCTAAACGTGTGTCTAGATAGGGCATTTGATAGGATGGTGGTCCCCCCATATTATGCCCTTGATTTGGTTGGCCCCACTGTTGTGATAAATTACCTGGGTAAATTGTCTCACCCCTGTAGCCTTGTGCCGGGCTGCCTTGACCAATTGAAGGGTTGATGCTTGCGTCACTTGACATAGATGTAGGGCTTTGATAATGTGTTGGAGGCCCTCGTAAATTTGATTTGGCAATGACTTGATCTACTGCACTGGCCATTGGGTCCCTGTTCATTCTGTCAGGCACTGAGCTTCGAGCTGGTGTGAATGGCTCAAAGTCAATTTTTATGCCCCCGCCATTCGAAGAATGGTGGAAAGGGCATATAGCGTTGCCCCTGTCCGTCCGTCCGTTCGTCCGTGCGTCCGTCCGTGCGTCCGTCCGTCCGTGCGTCCGTCCGTCCGTGCGTCCGAAACTTAAACGCAGTCAATAACTTCCTTATTTCTTGATGGATTTTAAAATTACTCGGCAGAAATGTTAACCATCATGAGACGACGTGTCACGTGCAAAACCCAGGTCCGTACCACCAAGGTCAAGGTCATACTTAGAGGTCAAAGGTAAAAAAAAGGGTCCGAAACTTAAACGCAGTCAATAACTTTCTTATTTCTGGATGGATTTTGAAATTATTTTGGAGAAATGTTAACCATCATGAGTCGATGTGTGACCTGCAAAACCCAGGTCCGTACCTCCAAGGTCAAGGTCATACTTTGAGGTCATAGGTCAAAAAAAGGGTCCGAAACTTAAACACAGTCAATAACTTTCTTATTTCTGGGTGGATTTTGAAATTACTTTGTAGAAATGTTAACCATCATCAGTCGATGTGTCACATGCAAAATCCAGGTCCGTACCTCCAAGGTCAAGGTCATACTTGGAGGTCAAAGGTCAAAAAATGGGTCCGAAACTTAAACGCAGCCAATAACTTACTTATTTTTGGATGGATTTTGAAATAATTTTGAAGAAATGTTAACCATCATGAGACAATGTGTCACATGCAAACCCAGATCCGTACCTCCAAGGTCATACTTGGAGGTCATATGGCATAAAAAGGGTCCAAAACTTAAACACTGTCAATAACTTTCTATGGATGAATACGAACATAGACATATTTTCGCGCGGGGGCATCCGTGTCCTATGGACGCATTTCTAGTTTCAAGTAAGGACTCTGATATATGCAAATATTGCACTTGCCCCAAATCCTCTAGCTTTATATTACCCTTACTCTCTCTCAGATCTAAGATGGCGTAAGACAGAGTTCTCCCAATACCGGGTAAACTCATAAGTTCTCGCGGAGAACAGAAATTAATTTTCACCTTGTCAGAAGACATATTTTATCAAATCAAGATCTAACAAACAACACACAATTTAATTGTAATATATTCTCTAAGGAAATTTGCAATCTATCTATCTGAAACCGAATACGGCAATCACAAGAATTTAATAATTGGCAATTACCACAAATGCTGAAAGAAGAAATTTTATTAGAAAAATATCTGTAAATTGTGATTCCATTTGATAAATATCACTCAAGATATTGTAGACAGCTGTATAATTGTGTATGTCTCCACATGAGTTGTGTACCCGGGGTGACTAGCATATTGTTCTGTTTATCACAAATCAGAAATGCTCGCAATAAAGGTGCTTGTTCGATTCCTCAGTTCATAGCCAGCCATTGGGCGGAGGCGGGCAAAAACTAAAGTACCCTAGAGAGAAACCACCTGAGAAATCTGAAAAAATAGCAAATAGAGGTTTAACAGTCGATCAGTGCGAACAGTAGACAGCTTTCTATAAAATACAGCAACAGAATAAGCCAGACTGTACAGGAACGTCGTAGCGGGTCCTGGAAAATAAGCTGGGCTTGTATGAACAAAAAAAGAAAACAGGCAATGGACAAATTCTTACGAGACAAAATGCATCCACAACAAATTTTTGGACCTTGCAGATTCAACTCAACCTTCAGGATCACAATTGCAAAGACAGGTTTTCTTCTGCGCACTTGCAAATGGTCTTTCCCTCCTTGAATGTCTACTCGGCAAAGGCGGATTTGTCGGGTCTGGAAATGCGAAAAATATAAAAAATCCGTTGTTTTTCCTCGTCGCCACTATAAACTTTAGATACTTACACTTATAGTGGTTCTTGTGTATGACGGATGGCAACAATGTAGTTCGTCTTGGTCAGATGAACGTGGATCAAACTCCAGCTTGTAGAGCAGCAATCCAGTTCAATCTTCGGCCATAGAATATCCCAGAATCCCAGACAGGTATATCAGAATAGGGTGGTACGTCTAAAACCAGCAATCTGACCACACCAGTATCTCACTGACGTGCGACAACTGGCGACTAATTTGGGACACATATTTGCGACAGAAATGCGACATCCCGACAATTTTCACATTCCGGTCACACTGAATGGTCGATTAAAGACATATTTGCGAAAGTCGCACGAATGTCGCACGATTAACCCACAATTAGCGCACGAATCATTGGCGAACTCGAGATCGAGTTCGCGGCGAGTTCGCACACATGTTTCACGACATTCGCGGGTCAGTTGCACGATATTCGCGAGACGATCCCGCGATGTTCGCACAATTAAATTGCGAACATTTTTCACGAACGGCTATCGCACGATGTTCTTGCGAACGTCATGCAACTGTCGCTCGAAGTTCGTACAATAGTCGCACGATGGTTCTGCGAGACAATGATTAAACAAGTAAAAGTAAACATTCTAGCAATCATTCAACATTGGACCTTCAAAAAGAATGGACCAAGACGAGGACCAGGCAGATATGATAAGGGCTGCAGCATGCTTGCTTGCTGCAGCTGCAGTCAAGAGGTCAAAAGCAAGAAAACGCAGGTTGAGACGTAGGAAGAGTGTGTGGACCAGGGAATGGTTGTTAAAGAGACCAAAGTACTGCATGTATGAAATACATCATGAAACATCTCAGAGAAGGTGACGTCAGTTCCTTCAGAAATTTCATAAGAATGGACCCAGTGATGTTTTACAAGATGGTGGATGACCTGACCCCTAGGCTTCAGAAGAAAACTACCAACTGTAGAAAGCCTCTGTCCGTTGGACTCAAATTGGCCATCACTCTGAGGTATCTTGCCACCGGTGACTCTTACAAGTCTCTGTCCTACGGATTCCGGGTGGCTCCTAACACCATCGTCAGCGTCGTACCAGAGGTATGTCAAGCCATATACGACCACTGCCATGACACGGCTTTCAAGTTTCCCACCACAGGAGTGGAAGGAGGTGGCGAGTGGATTCTCAGACAAGTGGAACTTTCATCACTGTTGTGGTTGTATAGATGGGAAACATGTGAGAATACAAGCTCAACCTAACTCTGGCAGCCGGTATTTTAATTATAAAGGCTTTCATTCTATCATTATGCTGGCCGTGGTGGATGCCAACTGCAGGTTTATGTTTGTGGACGTAGGTTCCTATGGTGCTGACTCAGACGCCGGAATCTTCAGACATTGTGCACTGTTCCATGCTCTAGAACAGGACAAAGCTGGACTGCCGCCCGATGAACCACTACCAGATTAGTGAAGTAGAAGTAAAACAAAGATCAGGAATTGATACAATTAACTTACTCCATCCATAAAAGACACCAAAGGGAAAGAAATACAAACATTAAGCGACCAGACCATAATGGAAACCTAAACAAAGGAAGGCCATATGGACAGTTACTTTCCCACAAAATGGCCATATGGCCATCCAAAATTAAAAGACACAAGTGATACACACAGTAAGTAACAAACAACAACATAAATAAATCGCCACAGAAGAGCCGCCTTGGAACGGTCAGTGGAAGATTACCACTGGGGGGCTTAAATCGATTTTACGTGGCCACAATCCTCGCCCTTACTTCCGTCGCGATTTAGACAAATAATTTGTTCAGTCCGCATGAAGGCCTCCTAACTCATCAGTGCAACATCTCCGTGAACACAGAAATCAAAGAACCACAGAGGTGAGACAACGGTGAGGACTCGACAGCAAGATAGAAGTAAAACAAAGATCAGGAATTGATACAATTAACTTACTCCACCCATAAAAGACACCAAAGGGAAAGAAATACAAACATTAAGCGACCAGACCATAATGGAAACCTAAACAAAGGAAGGCCATAAGGACAGTTACTTTCCCACAAAATGGCCATATGGCCATCCAAAACCAAAAGACACAAGTGATACACACAGTAAGTAACAAACAACAACATAAATAAATCGCCACAGAAGAGCCGCCTTGGAACGGTCAGTGGAAGATTTCCACTGGGGGGCTTAAATCGATTTTACGTGGCCACAATCCTCGCCCTTACTTCCGTCGCGATTTAGACAAATAATTTGTTCAGTCCGCATGAAGGCCTCCTAACTCATCAGTGCAACATCTCCGTGAACACAAAAATCAAAGAACCACAGAGGTGAGACAACGGTGAGGACTCGACAGCAAGAAACCACTGAAATGCTGGAGCAAAAGAAAACCAACAGTTAGACTCCGATGAGCCCGACCAGAGACAGAGCATCAGGCACCAACCGACATTATCTCTCTAATTTTCAATAAGCCTTTACGTTGGAGCCGTCATAGAATCTGAGGCCTGACCCACCGGCGTGCAATTAAAGAGGGAAGCAAAGTTGCCAACCGTGATTGGGTTAACTACCATGCATGCAGTCTGTCGTATAATATCCATGTTGTACCCAATCTTTTTATATCGAAGAATGATTTTACGAAATTGGGTGCTGAAGTCATTGCGGTTATATATTTTTCTGAATTTATATGCTAAGTCACCATAAAATTCGGGTTCCGATAGACCTTGTTGCAGAAGAGATTTAAGTCCAATATTGAATTTTGAAATTAAATCAGAATGGCGTCTATAAAATTTTGAAAAGGCTTTGCGTAGTTTATGGTACCGATAACCCTGATTAAGGAGTTTAGCCGTTAATAATTTATTACGAGTGTTGAAGTCAGTTACATGACTACACACTCTAGCAAATCGAATTAATTGCGAAATATAAACGCCATATGATGGCGCACGAGGAACATCACCATCCAAAAAAGGAAAATTTACAATCTCAAAATCAAAGTCATCGCGTTTATCATAAATTTTGCACGAAACAAATCCATCTACAATAGACAGATGTAAATCCAAAAACGGGGCCTCGGTATCAGAAGAATTTGCTTTATTTAACTGAAGTTCTAGGGGGTAAATCTGACTGATCAAACCATCAAAATAGGTATTATCAATATTTAATAAATCATCTAAATATCTAGAAGTAGAGCTAAAAGCTTCAATAATTTCAGATTGGTTATCAATGGAAAGCGACAAAATGAAAAGTAGAAGTAAAACAAAGATCAGGAATTGATACAATTAACTTACTCCATCCATAAAAGACACCAAAGGGAAAGAAATACAAACATTAAGCGACCAGACCATAAGTCTCTTTCATAACAATACAAGAACAGATCAGCCACAAGAGGTGCGCAATTAGTACCCATCGGAATACCCACAATTTGTCTAAATAACTTAGTACCGAATCTAATATAAATATTGTCAAGTAGAAATGTGAGGGCATCACACACTTTCTGACATGACCAAAGTGTATAATTCTTATGCTCTTTAGAAGTGAAAAATGCATTTCTGACATTACATGCAAGATAGAGAGAATCTTCTCTGTGAAAAGTCCATTCAATTAAATCATTAAGCTTTTCTTTTATAAGATTATGAGGAAGTGTAGTGTAAAGAGTGGAAAAATCGTAGGTAGACAGACTAGAAGCACGAAAATGTCTAGATTTCAATTTATTTAAAACCTCATTCGAATTTTTTTATAGACCAAAACAGATTTCTTCCTGATCTTTCAAAGACTTTATCACAATATTTAATTACATGCGTTTTAATAGCAGTAAGACAGGAAGTTAATAATTTAGAAAGTTCAGTGGTAGTGCAAGAGCTAGAATTTGCAATAAACCGTGCTTTGTAAGGTTTTTTATGAAGTTTTGGTAACCAGTATAGCGTAGGAAGCTTGTCTTGGCCTTCGTTAACACACACAGCAAACTTGGTGGCTGAAAGACAAACATGTTTATCTACTATAGCTCTCTCTTCAGCTAAAGGCTGAAGTTCATAGGCCATAGTACCACCAAGCTCCTGCTTAAGCGTGTTAACATAGTGGAGCCGTCACACAACGACGACGTTGTTAGCGGCCTTGTCTGCAGGGGCCAAAACAAACTTCTTATGAAATTCTTGAATACCTAGTTTAAGATGACGTAAAGACGTCTTGGGCTTAGGAGGTAATAAGTTAGTATTTTGAGAATAGAAAGAAATGCGTTTATTTACTAGTTTTAAAATGCTAAGTTTCCAGTCCTTAAGGGCTTTATGCTCAACATACTCTCGCTTACACCATCGATTACCGAATTCATTCAAGGAAGCAGCGATTTCATCTCTACATTTACTGAAATCAATTTTAGAAGCAAACCGATATTTCGGTCCTTTAGAAATTATTTTCCTTATCCTAGAATCAGGAATAATTTTCAAATTGCCAGTAATTACATGACCAGCAGCAGGATAGCAATACTTTGAGTTTTTACAATCACATGAATCAGGAGTATTAGTATCAATATCAAGATCTGAAACAAGTTTATTGAAATTAAAAATGATAGATCTAACAGGTTTGTTATATTTATAGCAAATTATAGGTGTTTCAGTATTTTGAAAATAAGCAGGAATGGAAGAAAGCACCGATCTCTCACGGAAGATACTGGGCAAATCTATAAAATCCATACCCTTATTAATGAAGGATATTTTGAAGAAATGGCGTTTATGATTAATTTCAGAATCAATGTAAGGACGGAGAGTATGCTGAGTATAGCCTCTAGTTAAGAGAGCCGCATCATATAACTGATGAGAACTATCGTAGAATTTATTCGCCTCGGTGTCCAGAAGACGTAAAACAGAAACGGGTAATGAACTTAAAAATGAAAGCATAGAGTGGCGTCCATGATTTAATAATATAATTGACAGTCACTTCAGTCTAGTATTGTTTCGTTTAAACGCACGTGTTTTACGTTTAAAGTTACCATTTTTCCTGGTGCCGTGAGATCTAGTTCTGCGTTTTCGACATTCCAGGAGTGAGAAAATATCAAAGTCCGGCATTCTGGAAATATTACCCTCATGATAAATGTTGTCATTAAATCCCAGTGGAAAAGGGGTCTGTAAAAATTTAATCCATTTCAGTTCAGCTTCATGTCTTTTGATTATTTTGAATCTAGATGTAGAATTTGCATCGTAATAAAGTTTTTCCACTGGTTGTATAACAATGTTATTTACAAAATGACCTGTACGTCGAAAGTGACGGTACAAGAAAGTGTCAGTTTTCTTAGGCTTACTCATTCTACGATAATGCTCGTTCAATCTAGTTTTAAGCATGCGGTTAGTTTGACCGACGTACTGCATATTACAGTTTGTAGCACGTCAAGTAATTAGATAAATTAAATCTGTAGACTGTCATGTCAAATCAGACATGTTAACTACAGAGAAGCGTCTACCGTTTACAGATGAAGTAACGGTAGACGCAGTGCTTAAATGCGAACAACATCTGCACCTCTTGGCATTGCACTTAGAAATACTGGGATACATTCCACTTCTTTTCCACGGATTAGTATATTTTCGAAGGATGGGCGATTTGAGAGGAGATAGTCTTATACGAAGACTACTCCCAAAAACATTGGTATTGCCTGCTCCTTTGAGATTAACTGAAGTTACAGAAGACAAATTTAAGGGTCTAACCAATATCGAAGGCAACATAGTATTAAAGTTCTTAATAGAATGGGGAATCCGTACAGAAGAAGCAGAGTGTAACCTAAGGGGTGATATTGATATTTTAAATGTATTTGTAATACTCATTTTGGTTAGTAAGGTTGTGATACCGTCAATACTAAAGCGATGTTCATACCGGTTATTAAATAAATAAAATTACTGAAGAAGATTCCTTCGAATAGAAGAAACCACTGAAATGCTGGAGCAAAAGAAAACCAACAGTTAGACTCCGATGAGCCCGACCAGAGACAGAGCATCAGGCACCAACCAACATTATCTCTTTAATTTTCAATAAGCCTTTACGTTGGAGCCGTCATAGAATCTGAGGCCTGACCCACCGGCGTGCAATTAAAGAGGGAAGCAAAGTTGCCAACCGTGATTGGGTTAACTACCATGCATGCAGTCTGTCGTATAATATCCATGTTGTACCCAATCTTTTTATATCGAAGAATGATTTTACGAAATTGGTTGCTGAAGTCATTGCGGTTATATATTTTTCTGAATTTATATACTAAGTCACCATAAAATTCGGGTTCCGATAGCCCTTGTTGCAGAAGAGATTTAAGTCCAATATTGAATTTTGAAATTAAATCAGAATGGCGTCTATAAAATTTTGAAAAGGCTTTGCGTAGTTTATGGTACCGATAACCCTGATTAAGGAGTTTAGCCGTTAATAATTTATTACGAGTGTTGAAGTCACTTACATGACTACACACTCTAGCAAATCGAATTAATTGCGAAATATAAACGCCATAGGATGGCGCACGAGGAACATCACCATCCAAAAAAGGAAAATTTACAATCTCAAAATCAAAGTCATCGCGTTTATCATAAATTTTGCACGAAACAAATCCATCTACAATAGATAGATGTAAATCCAAAAACGGGGCCTCGGTATCAGAAGAATTTGCTTTTTTATTTAACTGAAGTTCTAGGGGGTAAATCTGACTGATCAAACCATCAAAATAGGTATTATCAATATTTAATAAATCATCTAAATATCTAGAAGTAGAGCTAAAAGCTTCAATAATTTCAGATTGGTTATCAATGGAAAGCGACAAAATGAAGTCTCTTTCATAACAATACAAGAACAGATCAGCCACAAGAGGTGCGCAATTAGTACCCATCGGAATACCCACAATTTGTCTAAATAACTTAGTACTTAGATACTGTGAAGACTGATCAGATTGAAAGAATACCAAAGATAAGTCTTCGCTGCAAGCCAATATCATTGGTTTTTACACCAAGTTTTTTATATAAAATCTTAAGAATCCCTTGCTCTTATAGTTAAAGAAACCAGCTTGTGTGTATTCTTGTAAGGAAAAAACCCTCGAAAACAGATTTTGTCACGAAACAGCTCATTTCATAATCCTTACACTTCAATTGTGATGTCGGTAAAAGCCACTTTAAAGAACACTTTTTAATATAATTATTTTGTGTTTTATTTTAAGTAATCAAACAGTTACGTGTATAAACGTAGAAAGAGCACTGTACCGGTCCATTATCATTACAATGATTATCTACAGCGGCATGACAAAACCAACAAAATGATTGTACGCCCAGACAGGACACAAAAATATCCTGGACGTCCCGCCAGTCCGTTTTGACATGCTCACTTTGGTAAATAAGAACCCAAGCTTTAGTTATGCGACTGCGAGGACTCTGATCATACTGGGTGGATGCCCAGGCTGATCGGAGTTCGCTGGACACACAGCCACTTTGTGTGTTTCGTCATGTGGCAACTCACAGCATTTGAAAACAGAAAGATAAATTTCAATAATCCTTATGATTTCTAATTTTCTCCTTGATAATGGAAAATAAAACATTTTGAATGCCACCTCAGAGTCTCTTTTCTTCAAACCAGCACAAGAACATTAACGGCAACTTATTTCAGTTTACGATAAAGAATGAGGAAAACATAAGACACCAGTCTATATAGTATTCAACCCTGATGGGTAATATTATCCAAATTAACTCACTCAGTAACTTCTGAGATCTGGGAAAATAAAAAAAAAGACAATTTGCTTCATTAAAGTTACTCAGAGACATTCTGGATCAATGTCTTCTTCATCCGGAAGTCTAACGGTGAGCTCGGTGTACACAGCGCCAGCACGGCTCTGTTGAGGAGAGGTACGAGGTTCCGGTTGCTGCAAGCTACAAGTCTGTTCCTGAATGCTGCCGAACTGCTGCAAAGTATGAGGTTGCTGGCAGGTACTAGGCTGCAGGTAGGTACTAGGCTGCTGGTAGGTATTAAGCGACTGAAGGGAACTAGGCTGGTTGAAGGTGCCAAGCTGCTGGATGGTGCTGGGCTGCTGGACGGTACCCAAATGTTGTGATAGATAGCCTCTCTGCTGCTCCGGGTACTGACTTCCACTGCTCTGTAATAAAAAAGTATACACTAAAGCTAGAGTTCATGATCAATCTCCACGAAAGAATGCTGCCGAATTCGGCAGGAATCGAACCCGTGTCCTCCTGATCACCAGTCAGACGCGCATCAGGAGGACACGGGTTCGATTCCTGCCGAGGTCGGCAGCATCCTTTTTTGGAGATTGATCATGAACTCTTTTCTACGGGCATTATCTCACTTCTTCTGATTCAAGAAGGGCAGTTGTCAGTTTGTGGCGGAAGAATGTGCACTGTACTTGTTTACTGCTACGGATAAGCTTGTCCAGGCAAAGTGTCGATAAGTAAACTGATCTGCTAAAATGACCTAAATAGTTTTGACTGGGCCGTTAAACCCCAATACAAGCAAACAAAAACTATTTACGCGAACAACAAAGGCGCGGGTCAGATTGCGTGAATGCGCAGTCTAATCAGCGCCTTTTTGTTGGCTGCTTTGATATAATGGTTTTTAAGGATCTATGTGCCAAACTTCAAGCATTTGAAGGGCTTCTGAGATAAAGAAAGATGTTTTTGTCAGCGGAAACCCAGAACACAAAATGATTCTACTTTTGTACTGTACCTGCTGATATGCTGGTGCTTGAGAAATAGTCGGGTGGCCGGGTTGATGAGCACTCTTGAACCCTCTAATCACGGTCATTATAGTGAAGCTACACTCATCCCATGACGATTCCGGTATTCGTAGCATCTCGTCTTCCATGTATCTGCTAAAATCTCGGACCCGTCTCTCGTGGTCACTCTTTGTCGGCACCCGGATATTGGAAATCAGACTCTGTGCTTGCTGCAATATCTGCAACACGAAAACACGATAAACAAATATGTGTTGTTTTAGAGTTTAACGACCCAGTCAACACTATAAATGTCATTTTTGAGCTGGTCAGTTTTCCTCTCCACACTTTCTGGGCAGGGTTATGCGGTCAACCAGTACATTGTATATTCTTTTGCCAGAAACTGACAACTGCCCTTCTTGAATGAGCGGAAGAGAGAGATTGGCCGTAGAAACGATTTCATGATCAATCTCCACGAAAGAATGTTGCAGACTCCGGCAGGTATCGAACCCGTGTCCTCCTGATCACCAGTCGGACGCGCATCCCACTGAGCTACAGAGGCAACGATACTTATAAGAAACAGAATACAAGGCATAAATATAAACACGTTTAAACTATAGATCTGCCTTCATCTTTCAAATGCTTTCATATTGCTGATATTAGCATGTCATGAAGTCCAATATGGGTCATGTCGTATATTAAATCTAAATGTTCCAAGACAAGTATCCTTTTGAAGCATGGGACACACCAACATACTTGAAACCAATTCGTGTACAAGTTTTCTGGGCCAGACACGCTTACAACCCTTTATTAAATTGGCCTCTTTGCGAAGAAACATGTTATTTGCATGTAAGAACACCAATAGCACAGGTCCGCCTGCGCATCTGTACAGTCTGATCAGCGTATTTGCTATTCGCTGCCTGGATACTGTTGCTCTTGTTTCTGTATACGCGGGCTGGTTGTCAACCTGGCGGAAACCCTGAATGCGGTTTGCCCGAGACGAGGCTCAAATGACAAACGCTGTTTCAGTGTGCGCATCATGCCAGCCTTCTATTTGATTCATACAAGCATACCTGAAATTCGGACAGGTCTGGACTGTCTGGTATGGGTGACGGAGTAGGTTTCTTGTTTTTACATTTCCCTCTGGAAGGGTTGATGATGATGATGATTTCGTGTTTAACGACGCGTCAACCCTCTTTGTGGGTCATAAGCGTCAAACGGTTAATGGTTAAACGGCATGAATAATTATGATGATATTAAAAGTAAAAATAAAAATCAAAAATGAGTTCCTTTAAGAGCAATAAAAACATTCATAAGAAAGAAGATGGGTCATACTACGTAGTTTCGGCTAAAGTCAGAATGATAATGTATAAAAATCTGAAACAGTTATATCTTATGAAAAAGTCCAATTTCTTTTAAGAATAAAATAATATTATCAACAGGTACATCTCGAAACAGTTGTTGCAAAGTGTCAGCTTTGAAATATAAAATACGTGAGGTTGAAAAGTCAACACAGTCAATTAAGATATGTTTCACAGTGAATGGCTGATCACAACCTACACAAGAAGGCTGATCATCACCATTAAAAATAAAAGAATGAGTAACTCTAGTATGGCCAATGCGCAGTCGTGTTAATACTACATCCTCTTTCCTGGAAAACTGTGGAGGAGAGCATTTTGTACTAACGACAGGTTTAATGGCATGGAGTTTGTTATTTATTGCACGGTCCCATTCGCCTTGCCATTCCGACAAGATGTATCTGTTGATAAATGGTTTAAAATTATTAAAAGGAATTTTAAAAACAGATGGATCAAGATTGAGCGATTCCTTTGCTTTCTTGTCAGCATATTCATTTCCGACAATGCCAATATGGCTCGGAAGCCAACAAAACAAGATTTGGTGTGTTTTAGAAATTGCATGATGTTTTTCGATCAATTTTTGAATTTGAGGATTTTTAGATGATGAATGGTCTAAAGCCTTAAGCACAGAAAGTGAATCCGAAAATATAATTGCTTTTTGAATTGTTGAAGAACTGATAAAATCTAAAGCTAGGTCTATTGCTTTGGCTTCAGCTGTAAAAATAGATGAACCATCTGGAAGGCGCATGGTTTTGTGCGTATCTTTAGAAACATACGCACAGCCAACTTTATCTCCTTCTTTGGAACCATCAGTATAGACTTGCTGGTAATCATTGTAACGTGACTGCAGTACCTGAAAGTTTTGTTTGAGAAGTATTGGATTTGATTCGGATTTTTTTTCATCATGTAAGTCGAACAGAATAGAAGGTTGTTTTATACACCAAGATGGAACTTCGGCGGTTTCATGTTTTTGAATATTTTTAAGGTCGATACCTGAATTTTCCAGCAGTGGTAAAATACGTAATCCAAAAGGTTTGATTGCTGTGGGTTTTGTTTCATACTTATCTACAAATTGAGGTGGAAATGAAATTTTGGATGCCGGGTTAGATGGATTTGCAGCAAGTCTGATAACATACTGAAGAGAAAGTTTCTCTCTGCGCGAGGTTAAAGATGGTTCACCTGCTTCTACATAAAGGCTTAATACGGGAGAAGTACGGAAGGCTCCCATGGCCAGACGAAGGCCTTGGTGATGGATAGTATCCAAGGATTTTAAATAGGACTTTCTGGCAGAACCATAAACAACAGACCCATAATCTAATTTAGATCTTATTAAAGACCGGTAAAGATGTAATAAAGTATACCGATCTGCTCCCCAACTTGTATGAGCTAAAACTTTCAAAAGATTCAAAGCTTTTAAGCATTTCGCTTTAAGATATTTAATATGTGGAATAAAAGATAACTTTTGATCAAATATGACCCCAAGAAATTTGGCTTCTTCAACAACAGGAATTTGTGATCCGTATAAAAACAGGGAAGGATGTTCGTGTTTCTTCCGTAGTTTACAAAATTGAACACACTGCGTTTTCGACTTGGAGAACTTGAAACCATTTTTATCAGTCCATTCTTCTATTCTTTTTAAATTTTGTTGTAACTTTCGTTCAATTGTTTTCATATTTTTTGAACGGTAACATATACAAAAATCATCAACATACAATGAACAATCAGTTTTGTCGTCCAAACATTGTACAATATTGTTTATTTTGATGTTAAATAGCGTAGTTGAAAGAATACTACCCTGTGGGACACCCTGTTCTTGATCATAGAAATCTGACAGGGTAGACCCCACACGCACCTGAAACATGCGCTCCCCTAAAAAGCTTTCAATAAAACTGGGAAGTTTTCCTCTTAAGCCTATGTTATGTAGATCTTTCAATATTCCATAACGCCATGTTGTATCATATGCTTTCTCCAAGTCGAAAAAGACAGCCACTACGTGTTCTTTGTTAATAAAAGCATCTCGTATAAATGTTTCTAGTCTTATTAAATTGTCATTGGTACTACGTTCCGAACGAAAACCCGATTGATATTCTGAAATGAGGTTGTTGGACTCTAAGTACCAGACTAATCTCTTGTTTATCATTCTCTCCAATGTTTTACACAAACAACTTGTCAAAGCTATCGGACGATAATTTGTAGGTTCTGCATGATCTTTCCCTGGTTTCGGAATTGGTACAACTGTAGCTACACGCCAACTCTCAGGACAGACCCCCGTTTCCCAAATATTATTAAAGATATCTAAAAGTGTTGTAAGAGAACTTTTTGGCAGATGCTTAAGCATCTGATAATGAATTTCATCGGGGCCGGTTGCCGTATCATGTGATTTTTCAATGGCTTCAATGAGTTCGGATAAGTTAAAAGGTGTGTTGTATTCTTCGTGATTAAGGGATTTGAAGTTAAGTTTTCTTTTCTCCTGGTCCTTTTTGAAATTTCTAAAAGTGTCAGAATAATTACGCGATGATGAATTTCTCAAGAATGTGTGACCAAGAGTATCTGAAATATCTTTTTTTGTTGAAGCTATTGTGTCAAATTCAGTATTTAAATGTGTAAAACTAGAGGACTTTGTTTTTCCTGAAATTTTTCGTACCATATCCCAAACCTTTTTAATGGGGGTTTTGTAGTTCAATTTGGAGACATATTCTCTCCATGACTTTCGTTTTGAAGCTCGGATTGTTCGCCGAGCTTTAGCTCTAAAAACTTTTACGTCGTTTAGCTTTTCTGAAGTGGGACTTTTGCAGAACTTATTTAGAGCCTGTTTACGCTTTTTAATAGCTTCTTTACAGTCATTATTATACCAAGGCTTGCTTCTCTTAGTATTTGTGGAGGTCTTTGGAATGCATTGCTCTGATATATTAATAAGTGTATCTGTGAAATCAGAAACAATGTCAGATGATTCATTTAAGTGATCAACTGATAACTCTTCTTCACATAAATTATGGAATAATTCCCAGTCGGCTTTATTCATTTTCCATTTCTGGTTACAGTCTTCATCTGGTTCGTTTACGCTCTCTATTATAACAGGAAAGTGATCACTTCCGCACTGATCATCATGAACAGACCAGTCATAGTCCAAGAAGAGAGATGGGTGACACAAAGAGAGATCTAAAGAAGACAAATGACCTGTCGCAGGGTGAAGGTAAGTATAAGATTTATCATTCATCAAGCAAAGGTCGTTCTTTGCAATAAAATCTTCGACAAGTGCTCCTCTGTTATTGACATCTTTACAGCCCCATAGAATATTGTGATCATTGAAGTCGCCAACTAAAAGATATGGCGATGGAAGTTGACTCAGCAATGAGTCAAGATGTTCGGGCTTTAAAGAAAATGAGGGTGGGATATATAGAGAGCAAATTGTAGTTTCTTTATCCAGAGAAACCGATACTGCTACAGCTTGAAGGTCTGTTTTTAATTTGATCTCTCTTTGTGGTAAACATGATTTAACAAAAATTGAGCTGCCACCAGATGGTTTGTTACCATCAGAATAGATATAGTTGTATGTATTGAAACCCCTGACATCTATGTTGTCATCAGTTTTTAAAAAAGTTTCTTGCAAACAAAACACCGATGGGGTTAGTAGCGAAATAAGTAATAAGAGTTCATTATAATTTGATTTAAGACCTCGACAATTCCATTGTATTATTTTGTGTTTTAAATCCATTTTAAGGAGAGATATTTAAAGACTAGAAACTATTATGGAGGTGCAATTGGTGATATAGATCTGCTACCACCAGCTCGTGGTGTGGCAGACCTCGATCTGTTATTGCCACTTGGTGATGATGGAGTTTCAGTCAACTCCATATCACTGTCACTCAAAGATCCGAATCTGTTCTGAAATTTTATATTGTCTCTTTCCATTTTACGTTGTCTGTCTGTTTGTCTTTGAGACAATTGATGTTTTTTGATCGGATCTTGCGACCCCTTATTAGTTCGACCTGAGTCGGGTTTCTCTTTTACATTCGGCGCTGGCTTCGGTACGGTCGCTGTCGACCGATCCGAAGCAACCTGGATTGCGCCTTTTGATAAATTGGTTGAACTTTGTGGTGCTGGAGTGGATTTACTCCATGCACCAGACTTTTTCAGTTCAGCAATGTATGATTCAGCAGTCTGTGTTGCGGAGCTGGTACATTTTACACCAGCACCCTTTGTGATGCTGGCGAAACTGGTGGTTGGTGTTATGTATCGCTCTTCGACAATCTTCCGCGCTTCTGGGAATGTTATCCCCCTTTGGTACTTGACAGTGAGTATTTCTTTTTCTTTTTTCCATGCCGGACAGTCTCGGGAGAAAACAGCATGTTTGCCATCACAATTTACGCATTTGGGTTCATTTTTGCAGTTGAGGTGATTATCAACATGCTTTTCTTCACCACAATTAGGACAGAGTTTTTTTCTCTGACATCTGCTTTCGTGATGGCCAAAAGCCTGACAAGAGTAACATCTAAGAGGGTTTGGGATGTATACCTCTACGTTAATGGAAAGATATGCTACTTTGATTTTCTTGGGTAGAATTGGTGTATTAAAAGTCAACACATAAGTTGCTGTTGGTTTTAGTACACCATTTCTACGAACTTGAATGTTACGAACACCAACAACTCCCTGATCCTTAAGGTTATCGACTATTTCTTCATCTGAACAAGGACGCAGTTCTGGACTGCGAATCACTCCCTTAGATGAATTGAGCGTGTTATGTAAAGCGACTTTAACTTTTAGATCAAAGAGTTTGTTGGTGTTTAGCAGGCTTACCACTTGCTGTTTTTTCTCGACTTCCAAGAGAAGATCACCCGATTTGAGTTGTTTTATACTCTTAGGGTGTCCGGCAATGGAGAGAATACTTTTCTCGATGACGAAGGGGGAAAGGCTAGATACAGTTCGTGTATCGTCAAGCGACGTAACGACCAAGAAACGCGGAACATTGTCAATATTTGGTTCAGCAGACTGCTGACTAGATTGTTGACTTGACTGCTGACTGGATTGTTGACTGTGTTCATACGATTCGGATGAATCTTCTTGTTTTTTACGTTTAGGTGCGTTGTGGTTAGGTGATTTGCGGTTAGGTGATTTGCGGTTATGTTTTTTTCCAGGAGCCATAAGAAAAAAAATTCTAGTTTCGTCCCAAGTGCTCTCCGCCCTCCGTGGAGCCCTACAAGGGAACACCATACTGGAGTGGTTATCCAACTCGCAGATGTTAGAGATGCACGTGAGATATACTCGTATAAACAAAATGCCTACACGATTGATCCGTTAAGCCACCGCCTTCTAGAGATAAAAAGACAGAAAAGGGTAAGGTAAATGGGCATATGTATGGTATCAGGAAAGATACAAAAAGAGTTGAAGAGAAAGCAAAGCGGTATCTCTAGGGCTCGGCGTGACCAGCCGATTGACCGTGCCGGACCGCACGGCCACCCGTCTACACCGAAAAGCCAGGCCAAAGAGGCGTGTTGGGCACCTGAAGCACCGCCACCTCAGGTAACCCTCAACCTCCAGGATCCCTTCTTCCGGCTTACAGGACGCCACCCACGGCAAACGGGTGGTACTTCCTTTAGCTCTTCCCAGTGGGCACATTGACCACAGCAGCAACGTGCCCAGTGGGAATTGAGCCCCCAGGGCCACGGCAAGGCAGGAAGTCTAATACCTGGGGGCCCTCTGGAAGGGACCAAAGAGGTGGATGTCTGTTGACTAACATCCTGTGTGCCTGATGTACCCGGCTGCGGATCATGCCCCTCTTGACTCTGGTCATCATCGATGTCATCATCACCCCCTTCATCATCATCAGCATCGCCCCCAAGTTGCACATGAGCAAACTGAAATCAAAAGACGATGGCTGAGTTCATTCGGATAGGAAAAGACGGAACATTGCAACGACACTGCAGGATCAGATGATGCGTATACGTTTTGTTTGTTTGTTTGATTTGAGGTTTAACGTCCCCGTCAACACCATTTGAGCCAACACATGACAAAATCTACAAGATAACTTGGGTGACCAGCGAAGACTCAGACTCATGACAAACATTCCAATTATTTGGTTGAGGCTCTAATAAATACATCATAAAGCAGATATAATACCACTAATGTTTAGACCAAAGATACCATTCATGATAGTAAATAACCCCTGCCTACAAACCTGATCTGAGAAATTCGTACATGTATTTATTTTGCTAAAAGGAATGCACAAGCTCTACCTACCTGATGGCAAGGGGATATGCAGCTTTTCCCACTCTTCTCGATACTGCTCGATCAAATCTTCTAGCAATTGGAGCTTCATTTCTCGGTTTTTGTAATGTTCTTGGGTTTTGTCGTAGAAAAGTGGGTGGTTCAACCAGAACTCTGCCAGAACATCCTGCTGGGTAATTTGCCATGGGTATTGTTTCTCGACAGTCACTTTTTTCTTCTTTCTACCAAATGTTACCGAAACTGTTGACGCTCCAGATTCGCTTTCTTCATCAGAAGCATTGGCAGATACTGGTGGTTGGGGATCAGGCGCAACGGCAACCCTACCCCTCCCCTTCCTTTCTTTTGTTTTGCTGGCATGATCTACTGTGAATGCGAACAAACTGTTTTAAGACAGTTATATTACCCGGGTCACATGGGACAAAATACGAACCGTTCACGACACATTTGCGAGTGATTTAAAACATTCGCACGATAATCGTGAGACATTCGTGCGATTGTCTCGCGTCATTCGTCCGAACGTCGCTCGACTTTATTTACTCGCAATTTAGTCATGAAGTGTCTTATTTATGTCGCAATTAGCTCGCAATTAAGTCTTATTTAATTCGCAAATTTGTCGTGTTCCAAGCCATTACGACTGTCGGAAACTAAGGTGCGAGGGTTCCGCGACAAGTTCGCGACGGGTTCGAGACTGCCGCGATGACTTTGCGACTATTTGGCGAGGAATTTTGTCGCATAAAATTTTTGAACATGTTCAAAATTTTCGCGAACCGTTTGAGCCACTTTGCGACACAAGCGAGGAAATTGCGAATCACTGCGACAGTTCAAGACCGATTCGAGACTCACTCGCGAATTTAAGTCGCAAGCTGTCGCAAACAGTCGCATCCCAGTGAGATAGGGGCTTTATACTATACATAGAGGTCGGCAAATGGGTCGCTTTTCACGAGATGCCGACAATTCACTAGAAGTTTACGAAAGCCGACGTTTTAGGCAATAGCATTTGCTAATTTATTCCTTGCATTAAGGTGAACTACATATAGACCTCACACGTGTGCTAAAATTTAGTTGTTCAGGATGTCAACAAGTTTCTACAAAAGCAACCCATAATGTTCCAAATTATATGAATAATCATAAAATGTGCTTATTAAAAAGATTGCCTTTCAAAATGGTCAATTTTTGAACATCGGTTTCTCCATTGTCCTTACTCTGAAGCCCCCAGGTATTAGACTTCCTGCCTTGCCGTGGCCCTGGGGGCTCAATTCCCACGGGGCACATTGCCGCTGTGGTCTCTGTGCCCACTGGGAAGAGCTAAAGGAAGTACCACCCGTTTGCCGTGGGTGGCGTCCTGTAAGCCGGAAGAAGGGATCCTGGAGGTTGAGGGTTACCTGAGGTTGCGGTGCTTCAGGTACCCAACACGCCTCTTTGGCCTGGCTTTTCGGTGTAGACGGGTGGCCGTGCGGTCCGGCACGGTCAATCGGCTTGTCACGCCGAGCCCTAGAGATAGCTTTGCTTTCTCTTCAACTCTTTTTGTATCTTTCCTGATACCAACCATATGCCCATTTACCTTACCCTTTTCTGTCTTTTTATCTCTAGAAGGCGGTGGCTAAACGGATCAATCGTGTAGGCATTTTGTTTATACGAGTATATCTCACGTGTATCTCTAACACCTGCGAGTTGGATAACCACTCTGTATCTCTAACACCTGCGAGTTGGATAACCACTCCATTATGGTGTTCCCTTGTAGGGCCCCACGGAGGGCGGAGAGCACTTGGGACGAAACTAGAATTTTTTCCTTATGCCTAATGGAAAAAAACACAACAGCAACCACGTACATAACCGCAACGCAACTAAACGAAAAAAAGTCGAGGATTCATCCGAATCGGATGAACACAGTCAAAAATCCAGTCAGCAGTCAAGTCAACAATCGAGTCAGCAGTCTGCTGAACCAACTTTTGACAATGTCCGCGTTTCTTGGTCGTCACGTCGCTTGACGATACACGAACTGTATCAAGCCTTTCTCCCTTTGTTATCGAGAAAAGTATTAACGCCATAGCCGGACACCCAAAGAGTATTAAAACACTCAGATCAGGTGACCTTCTCTTGGAACTCGAGAGAAAACAGCAAATCACAAGTCTGCTCGCCAGCAAGAAGCTCTTTGATCTTCCAATCAAAATACCTCTTCATAACACGCTAAACTCATCCAAAGGAGTGATTCGCAGTCGACAAATGCGTCCTTGTACAGATGAAAAGATCATTGATAACCTGAAAGATCAAGGCGTTATTGGTGTTCATAACATCAAGGTCCGTAGAAGTGGTGTACTAAAACCAACAGCTACTAATGTATTGACTTTTAATATACCAATTCTACCCAAGAAAATCAAAGTAGCATATCTTTCCATTAATGTAGAGGTATACATCCCAAACCCTCTTAGATGTTACTCCTGTCAGGTTTTTGGCCATCACGAAAGCAGATGTCAGAGAAAAAAACTCTGTCCAAATTGTGGTGAAGAAAAGCATGTTGATAATCACGTCAACTGCAAAAATGAACCCAAATGCGTAAATTGTGATGGCAAACACGCTGTTTTCTCCCGAGACTGTCCGGCGTGGAAAAAAGAAAAAGAAATACTCACCGTCAAATACCAAAGGGGGATAACATTCCCAGAAGCGCGGAAAATTGTCGAAGAGAGATACATAACACCAACCACCAGTTTCGCCAGCATCACAAAGGGTGCTGGTGTAAAATGTACCAGCTCCGCAACACAGACTGCTGAATCATACATAGTTGAACTGAAAAAAAATCTGGTGCATGGAGTAAAGTAGAAGTAAAACAAAGATCAGGAATCGATACAATTAACTTACTCCACCCACCAAAGACACCAACTCCAGCACCAAAAAGTTCAACCAATTTATCAAATGGCGCAATCCAGGTTGCTTCGGTGAATGTAAAAGAGAAACCCGACTCAGGTCGAACTAATAAGAGATCAGAAGATCCGATTAAAAAACATCAATTGTCTCAAAGACAGACAGATAGACAACGTAAAATGGAAAGAGACAATATAAAATTTCAGAACAGATTCGGATCTTTGAGTGACAGTGATATGGAGTTCGCTGAAACTCCATCATCACCAAGTGGCAATAACAGATCGAGGTCAGCAGCACCAAGAGGTGGTTGTAGCAGATCTATATCACCAATTGCAGCTCCAGAATAGTTTCTAGTCTTAATCTCTTCATAAAATGGATTTAAAACACAAAATAATACAATGGAATTGTCGAGGTCTTAAATCAAATTATTACGAACTCGTATTACTTATTTCGTTATTAAACCCATCGGTTTTTTGTTTGCAAGAAACTTTTTTAAAAACTGATGACAACATTGATGTCAGGGGTTTCAATACATACAGCTATATCTATTCTGATGGTAGCAAACCATCTGGTGGCAGTTCAATTCTTGTTAAATCATGTTTACCACAAAGAGAGATCAAATTAAAAACAGACCTACAGGCTGTAGCAGTATCGGCTTCTGTGGATAAAGAAACTACAATTTGCTCTTTATATATCCCACCCTCATTTTCTTTAAAGCCCGAACATCTTGACTCATTGCTGAGTCAACTTCCATCGCCATATCTTTTAGTTGGCGACTTCAATGGTCACAATATTCTATGGGGCTGTAAAGATATCAATAACAGAGGAGCACTTGTTGAAGATTTTATTTCAAAGAGCGATATTTGCTTGATGAATGATAAATCTTATACTTACCTTCACCCTGCGACAGGTCATTTGTCTTCTTTAGATCTCTCTTTGTGCCACCCATCTCTCTTCTTAGATTATGACTGGTCTGTTCATGATGATCAGTGCGGAAGTGATCACTTCCCTGTTATAATTGAGTGCGTAAACGAACCAGATGAAGACTGTAACCAGACATGGAAAATGAATAAAGCCGACTGGGAATTATTCCGTAATTTATGTGAAGAAGAGTTATCAGTTGATCACTTAAATGAATCATCTGACATTGTTTCTGATTTCACAGATACACTTATTAATATATCAGAACAATGCATTCCAAAGACCTCCACAAAAACTAAGAAAAGCAAACCTTGGTTTAATAATGACTGTAAAGAAGCTATTCAAAAGCGCAAACAGGCTCTAAATAAGTTCTGCAAAAGTCCCACTTCAGAAAAGCTAAACGACGTAAAAGTATTTAGAGCTAAAGCTCGGCGAACAATCAAGGGAATATGTTTCAAAGTTGAACTACAAAAACCCCCATTAAAAAGGGTTGGGATATGGTACGAAAAATTTCAGGAAAAACAAAGTCCTCTAGTTTTACACATTTAAATACTGAATTTGACACAATAGCTTCAACAAAAAAGATATTTCAGATACTCTTGGGAGCAAATTCTTGAGAAATTCATCATCGCGTAATTATTCTAACAAAGGGCCTCCGTGGCCTAGTGGATAAGAGCGCTGACTCTTAGTCATTAGGTCTCTCACCGCCGTAGGTTCGAGCCTCGCTCGGGCCACGTGTGAGACGCCAAGTTCTGCAACGGAAGGTCAGGTGGTTTTTCTCCGGGTACTCCGGTTTTCGCCCACCTCTGATTAACGATCGGCTCGATATGAGTGAAATAATATTGAAAGGGCCGTAAAACCCAAACCAAAAAAAAAAAAAAAAAAAAAATATTCTAACACTTTTAGAAATTTCAAAAAGGACCAAGAGAAAAGAAATCTAAACTTCAAATCCCTTAATCACGAAGAATACAACAAACCTTTTAACTTATCCGAACTCGTTGAAGCCATTGAAAAATCACATGATACGGCAACCGGCCCCGATGAAATTCATTATCAGATGCTTAAGCATCTGCCAAAAAGTTCTCTTACAACACTTTTAGATATCTTTAATAATATTTGGGAAACGGGGGTCTGTCCTGAGAGCTGGCGTGTAGCTACAGTTGTACCAATTCCAAAACCAGGGAAAGATCATGCAGAACCTACAAATTATCGTCCGATAGCTTTGACAAATAAAAATCAAAAATGAGTTCCTTTAAGATCAATGAAAATATTCATAAGCAAGAAGATGGGTCATACTACGTAGTTTCGGCTAATAAATAAAAATCAAAAATGAGTTCCTTTAAGAGCAATGAAAACATTCATAAGAAAGAACATAGGCCATACTACGTAGTTTCGGCTAATAAAGCCTCATCAGTGACTCTGTAATGATCCGGCAAAGAAAGCCGGAGGAAACATACTGCAATTTTGCGAATTTCGAATAGGCAGTCGATTCAAAGACTGATATAAATCAAAATGGGGTCCAAATAATTAAAAACCTGTCTAGAACAAGTCTAAATCAACTAGAACTGTCAGAGGATCTGACTATAGCCCCGCTATAGCCCTGTCAGAGCCTCATCAGTGACCCATTATTGATCCGGCAACGAAAGCCAGAGGAAGCATACTGCAATTTTGTGAAGTTGTTTGTGTAAAACATTGGAGAGAATGATAAACAAGAGATTAGTCTGGTACTTAGAGTCCAACAACCTCATTTCAGAATATCAATCGGGTTTTCGTTCGGAACGTAGTACCAATGACAATTTAATAAGACTAGAAACATTTATACGAGATGCTTTTATTAACAAAGAACGTAGTAGCTGTCTTTTTCGACTTGGAGAAAGCATATGATACAACATGGCGTTATGGAATATTGAAAGATCTACATAACATTGGCTTAAGAGGAAAACTTCCCAGTTTTATTGAAAGCTTTTTAGGGGAGCGCATGTTTCAGGTGCGTGTGGGGTCTACCGTGTCAGATTTTTATGATCAAGAACAGGGTGTCCCACAGGGTAGTATTCTTTCAACTACGCTATTTAACATCAAAATAAACAATATTGTACAATGTTTGGACGACAAAACTGATTGTTCCTTGTATGTTGACCATTTCTGTATATGTTACCGTTCAAAAAATATGAAAACAATTGAACGAAAGTTACAACAGAATGTAAAAAGAATAGAAGAATGGACTGATAAAAATGGTTTCAAATTCTCCAAGTCGAAAACGCAGTGTGTTCATTTTTGTAAGCTACGGAAGAAACACGAACATCCTTCCTTGTTTTTATACGGATCACAAATTCCTGTTGTTGAAGAAGCCAAATTTCTTGGGGTCATATTTGGTCAAAAGTTATCTTTTATTCCCCATATTAAATATCTAAAAGCGAAATGCTTAAAAGCTTTGAATCTTTTAAAAGTTTTAGCTCATACAAGTTGGGGAGCAGATCGGTATACTTTATTACATCTTTACCGGTCTTTAATAAGATCTAAATTAGATTATGGGTCTGTTGTTTATGGTTCTGCCAGAAAGTCCTATTTAAAATCATTGGATACTATCCATCACCAAGGCCTTCGTCTGGCTATGGGAGCCTTCCGCACTTCTCCTGTATTAAGCCTTTATGTAGAAGCAGGTGAACCATCTTTAACTTCGCGCAGAGAGAAACTTTCTCTTCAGTATGCTATTAGACTTGCTGCTAATCCATCTAACCCGGCATCCAAAATTTCATTTCCACCTCAATGTGTGGATAAGTATGAAACTAAACCCACAGCAATCAAACCTTTTGGATTACGTATTTTACCACTGCTAGAAAATTCAGGTATCGACCTTAAAATATTCAAAAACATGAAACGGCAGAAGTTCCATCTTGGTGTATTAAAAAACCTTCTATTCTGTTTGATTTACATGATGGTAAAAAATCCGAATCAAATCCAATGCTACTCAAACAAAACTTTCAGGTACTGCAGTCACGTTATGATGATTACCAGCAAGTCTATACTGATGGTTCCAAAGAAGGAGAAAAAGTTGGTTGTGCGTATGTTTCTCAAGATACGCACCATACTTTGCGCCTTCCAGATGGTTCATCTATTTTTACAGCTGCAGCCAAAGCAATAGACCTGGCTTTAGATTTTATCAGTTCTTCATCATTTCAAAAAGCACTTATATTTTCTGATTCACTTTCTGTGCTTAAAGCTTTAGACCATTCATCATCTAAAAATCCTCAAATGCAAAAACTGATCGAAAAACATCATGAAATTTCTAAAACGCACCAAATCTTGTTTTGTTGGCTTCCGAGCCATATTGGCATTGTCGGCAATGAGTTTGCTGACAAGAAAGCAAAGGAATCGCTCAATCTTGATCCGTCTGTTTTTAAAATTCCTTTTAATAATTTTAAACCATTTATCAACAGATACATCTTGTCGGAATGGCAAGGCGAATGGGACCGTGCAATAAATAACAAACTCCATGCCATTAAACCTATCGTTGGAACTAAATGCTCTCCTCCACAGTTTTCCGGGAAAAGGGATGTAGTATTAACACGACTGCGCATTGGCCATACTAGAGTTACTCATTCTTTTATTTTAAATGGTGATGAGCAGCCTTCCTGTGTAGGCTGTGATCAGCCATTCACTGTGAAACATAATTTAATTGAATGTGTATACTTTTCACAGTCCCGTAACTTATACTTCAAAGCTGACACTTTGCAACAATTGTTTCAAGATGTACCTTTTGAAAATATTATTTTATTCTTAAAAGAAATTGGACTTTTTCATAAGATTTAACACTTTAAGATTTTTATACATATCAAACTATTTTTTTTTTACCTTTTATATCCTCATAATTCTCAATGCCGTTAACCATTAACCGTTTGACGCTTATGACCCACAAAGAGGGTTGACGCGTCGTTAAACACGAAATCATCATCATCATTACTCTGAAGCATTCAGTTTTTACATCAACCTTAAGTATATTCCGTGTCCTGACAACGACGAGAAGTAGTTTTTTCAAAAACTGCCACATTAAAATTATATCCATCCTTTTAAACCACCGCCGAACGGTCATATTGACAGCCATCACTGTATACATGGTTGGTAAATTCTCCAGGTAAATCAGGGGTATAAACATGCTAATCGTGGGTAAAAATATCTGCCAGAACGGATTTTATTCTAAATGTTTTTTATGCCCAAATCATGATTTTTCCTGTATTCGTCTGTTAATTTGGTAAGTATTGTTATTTATAGAATAGATACAAGAGGGGAAAAGTGTTTCTTTAGTCCAAAAGACATATCGATTTGACAGAAGTTTTATTATCGCTACGCTGATTTACTCCAGTGTTGATTAAAATCCGTGGGCAATACTGTGCACATGGATGACAATGTATAATGAAGAGGGGTTCTTTCGGCATGGATATAATGTTATAATGCCAGTTTATGGAACAATCACGTCTCGTCGTTGCTGGTACACACACAATAGTATATTTTGATGTAAAAATGGTATGTTTCTAATGAAGGACAATGGAGAAACAGACCTTCAAAAATGGACCATTTTGAAAGTAAATTTTCTTACAAAGTGCATTTTTAGCTCACCTGAGCCTTTAGGCTCATAGGTGAGCTTATAGTATAGCCATGGTCCGTCCACCATTTTCAAAGATCTTCTATACTGCAGGGCCAATCAAAGCCAAATTTCATATGGAGCCTCAGTGGGATGGGGGAACGAAAGTTTGTTCGCGGGGTCTGGATCACATGACCAAGATGGCCGCCATGCCCATATATGGGAAAAAGCCTTCAAAAATCTTCTTCTCCAGAACCATAAGGCCAGTGGCCTTGAAACTTGGCATGTAGCATATGGTACTCGGGCCCATCATGGTTTGTACAAATGGTGACCCCGGGTTGACCTTGACCTATTTTACAGCAATGTCAAATTTGCCGAAGTAGACTTTTGCATGGGGCAAAGTGAAAATAATGGATTTATAGGAAAACCATTGAAGACAGTGTCACCAAAATTTGTAGATCAGGTAAAGTAACTGAATTCATGAAGATCTATGGGTCAGAAAGGTCAAGGTCATTCATTGGCCTTAGACCAAGGTCATTCAGGATCCATATTTCAAACATTTTTTCTCCAAAACTGCTGAGCCAATTTAAGTGAAATTTAATATGGAGCCTTTGTGAGTTGAACAAATGAAAAAATGCCAATACGGTCTAGATCACATGACCAAGATCGCCGTCACGCCTATATATATGGTAAAAAGCCTAAAAAATTCTTCTTCTCCAGAACCGTAAGGCCAATGGCCTTGAAACTTGGCATGTAGCATATGGTACTCAGGCCCATCATAGTTTGTACAAATGGTGACCCCGAGTTGACCTTGACCTATTTTACAGCAATATCAAATTTGCCGACTTAGGCTTTTGCATAGGAAAAAGTGAAAATAATGGATTTTTAGGAAACCATTGAAGACAGTGTCACCAAAATTAGTAGATAAGGTAAAGTAGCTGAATACATGAAGATCTATGTGTAAGAAAGGTCAAGGTCATTAATTGACCTTAGACCAAGGTCACGCAGGTTCCATATTTCAAACATTTTTTATCAGAAACTACTGAGCCAATTGAAGTGAAATTCAATATGGAGCCTTTGGGAGTTGAACAAATGAAAAGCTGCCAACATGGTCTAGATCACATGACCAAGATGGCCACCACGCCCATATATGGTAAAGAAACTTCGAAATTCTTCTTCTCAAGAACCGTAAGGCCAATGGCCTTGAAACTTGGCATGTAGCATATGGTACTCGGGCCTATCATAATTTGTTCAAATGGTGACCCTGGGTTGATCTTGACCTATTTTACAGTAATGTCAAATTTGCTGACTTAGGCTTTTGCATAGGAAAAAGTGAAAATAATGGATATTTAGGGAAACCATTGAAGACAGAGTCACCAAAATTTGTAGATTAGGTAAAGTAACTGAATACATGAAGATCTATGGGTAAGAAAGGTCAAGGTCATTCATTGACCTTAGACCAAGGTCACTCCGATTTCATATTTCAAAAAAAACATTTTTTCTCAGAAACTACTGAGCCAATTTAAGTGAAATTCAATATGGAGCTTTTGTGAGTTGAACAAATGAAAAGTTGCCAGTACGGTCTAGATCACATGACCAAGATGGCCGCCACGCCCATATATGGTAAAAAGCCTTCAAAAATTTTCTTCTCCAGAACCGTAAGGTCAATGGCTTTGAAACTTGGCATATATCATATGGTACTCGGGCTCGTCATAGTTTTTACAAATGCTGACCCTGGGTTGACCTTGACCTATTTTATGGCAGTGTCAAATTTGTCAACTTAGGCTTTTGCATAGGAAAAAGTGAAAATAATGGATTTTTAGGAAACCATTGAAGACAATGTCACCAAATTGGTAGATCAGGTAAAGTAAATGAATACATGAAGATTCATGGGTAAGAAAAGTCATCATTGAGTTACCTGGGACCAAGATTAACCAGGTTCCATATTTCAAACAGTTTTTTCTCAGAAACCGCTGGCCCAATTCAAATGATTTGATATGGATCCTTTATATGATGAACAAATGAAAATTTGCTCATATGGTCCAGGTCACATGGCCAAGATGGTGGCCATGCCCATATATGGTAAAAACACTTCGAAATTCTTCTTCTTCAGAACCGTAAGGCAAATGACCTTGAAACTTGGCAGGAAGCATCTGGTACACGGGCCTATCATATTTGTTCAAATGGTGACCCTGGGTTGACCTTTACCTATTTTACGGCAATGTCAAATTTGGGAAAAAGTGAAAATAATTGATTTTTAGCTCACCTGAGCCTTTAGGCTCATAGGTGAGCTTTTAATATAGCCATGGTCTGTCGTCCCTCCGGAGTTCAGTGCTTCGGGTACCCAACACACCTCTTTGGCCTGGATTTCGGTAAGACGGGTGGTCGTGCGGTCCGGCACGGTCAATCGGCTGGTCGCGCCAAGCCCTAGAAATAACCTTTTACTTTCTCTTCCTTGTCTTTTGTATCAACCTGAATACACACCGTTTGCTCATACAGTCTTTTCATAATCATTCCATTTCTAGAAGGCGGTGGCTTAACGGACCAATCGTGCAGCTTCTTGCTCGTACGAGTATATCTTCTGTGTATCTCGTAACACTTGAGGTAGGAAATCCACTCAATAAAAGTGTTCCCTTGTAGGGCTCCACGGTGGGCGGAGAGCACAGAGGACGAATTTGTTACTCTTTTCATCATGGTGAAAGATAAAAAGAGAAAGAAATCGACCCAATGCGACACATCAGATGATGATATATCGGACAAGGATGACAACACAACAACAACAACAACAACAACAACAAATGACACGTCTCAACATTTCCCGCGCTTCTTGCTAATTGAAAGTACAGAAGAAAATCGAAACATAACCTCTTTATCTCCCTTCGTCATTCAAAAAGTCATTTTAGGAATTGCTGGTGAACCGAAAAACATTAAAAAACTTTTTAGGTCAAATCAACTACTCCTTGAGGTGAACAAAAGATCGCACGCCGAGAATCTCCTTAGGACTACTGAATTCCATAACATGAAAGTGAGAGTAGTACCTCATGCCTCACTGAACTCCTCAAAGGGGGTAATTCGTTGCCCAGATTTGAGGAATTCAAGTGAGGAGGAGATTCTCGAAGGCACAAGATCACAAGGAGTAACAGCTGTCAAAAGATTTAAGATTAAACGAAACGGACAATTAAAAGACACGAACACATTTGTATTAACATTTAACAAACCAGCATTGCCAGAAACCATCAAAGTGGCATACTTTAGAGTAAGCGTAGACATCTACATACCAAATCCGTTACGCTGCCACAATTGCCAGAAATATGGGCACCACGAAAACAGGTGTACAAAAGACCCCATCTGTGCAAATTGTGGTCAGCCAGCAAATCACACGGAGCAAACGTGCAAAAACGAGCCTAGTTGTGTAAACTGTGGAGAAAAACACTCCGCTTACTCTAAAGAATGCCACGTTTGGCACAAAGAAAAAGAAATTTTGACAATTAAATACAAACGAAACATCTCCTTCCCAGAAGCGCGGAAAATCGTTGAGTCGACTACCCCTATTCCCGGAGTCAGCTATGCCAGCATCACACAGGCACCAGTAAAAAAGGTACCTGTTGAGGATGCTGTCACTCAAACAGATCCGATTCCAGGCCTAGCACCTTTAGAAAAATTGAAATCGAAAAAGAAAACTGAAGAACAACCAATCAATCCTAAAAGCAAAACACAAACACAACCACCACAGCAAATTAAAGACAACAAAACAGAGAAATTTTTGAAAAACACTACTTTGGAAATGATAAAAAATGATTTAAAAAAACAGCAACAAAAACAACAAACATCCCAAAAACAAACAGACAGACAACGCAAAATGGAAAGAGACCATATAAAATATCAGAACAGATTCGGATCTTTGAGTGACAGTGATATGGAGTTCACTGAAACTCCATCACCACGAAGTGGCCATAACAGATCGAGGTCAACAACATCACGAGGTGGTAATAACAGATCAATATCACCAATTGCAGCTCCAACATAATTTCTAGCCTTATATAACTCTCCATAAAATGGATTTAAAACACAAAATAATACAATGGAATTGTCGAGGTCTTGAACCAAATTATAATGAACTCTTATTACTTATTTCGTTATTAAACCCATCGGTTTTTTGTTTGCAAGAAACCTTTTTAAAAACTGATGACAACACTGATGTAAGAGGTTTCAATACATATAACTATGTATATCCTGATGGTTACAGACCATCTGGTGGCAGTTCAATTTTTGTTAAATCGTGTTTACCACAAAGGGAGATCAAAATAAAAACAGACCTACAAGCTGTAGCAGTATCGGTTTCTCTGGATAAAGAAACTACAATTTGCTCTCTATATATCCCACCCTCATTTTCTTTAAAGTCCGAACATCTTGATTCATTGCTGGATCAACTTCCGTCGCCATATCTGTTAGTTGGCGACTTTAATGGTCACAACATTCTATGGGGTTGTAAAGATAACAACAACAGAGGACTACTTATTGAAGATTTTATTGCAGGGAATGATCTTTGCTTGATGAATGATAAATCTTATACTTATCTTCACCCTGCGACAGGTCATTTGTCTTCTTTAGATCTCTCTTTGTGTCACCCATCTCTCTTCTTAGACTATGACTGGTCTGTTCATGATGATCAGTGCGGAAGTGATCACTTCCCTGTTATAATTGAGAGCGTAAACGAACCAGATGAAGACTGTAACCAGAAATGGAAAATGAATAAAGCCGACTGGGAATTATTCCAGACTATGTGTGAAGAAGAGTTAACAGTTGATCACTTAAATGAATCATCCGACATTGTTTCTGATTTCACAGATACACTTATTAATATATCAGAACAATGCATTCCAAAGACCTCCACAAATACTAAGAAAAGCAAGCCTTGGTTTAATAATGACTGTAAAGAAGCTATTAAAAAGCGTAACAGGCTCTAAATAAGTTCTGCAAAAGTCCCACTTCAGAAAAGCTAAACGACGTAAAAGTTTTTAGAGCTAAAGCTCGGCGAACAATCCGAGCTTCAAAACGAAAGTCATGGAGAGAATATGTCTCCAAATTGAACTACAAAACCCCCATTAAAAAGGTTTGGGATATGGTACGAAAAATTTCAGGAAAAACAAAGACCTCTAGTTTTACACATTTAAATACTGAATTTGACACAATAGCTTCAACAAAAAAAGATATTTCAGATACTCTTGGTCACACATTCTTGAGAAATTCATCATCGCGTAATTATTCTGACACTTTTAGAAATTTCAAAAAGAACCAAGAGAAAAGAAATCTTAACTTCAAATCCCTTAATCACGAAGAATACAACACACCTTTTAACTTATCCGAACTCATTGAAGCCATTGAAAAATCACATGATACGGCAACCGGCCCCGATGAAATTCATTATCAGATGCTTAAGCATCTGCCAAAAAGTTCTCTTACAACACTTTTAGATATCTTTAATAATATTTGGGAAACGGGGGTCTGTCCTGAGAGTTGGCGTGTAGCTACAGTTGTACCAATTCCGAAACCAGGGAAAGATCATGCAGAACCTACAAATTATCGTCCGATAGCTTTGACAAGTTGTTTGTGTAAAACATTGGAGAGAATGATAAACAAGAGATTAGTCTGGTACTTAGAGTCCAACAACCTCATTTCAGAATATCAATCGGGTTTTCGTTCGGAACGTAGTACCAATGACAATTTAATAAGACTAGAAACATTTATACGAGATGCTTTTATTAACAAAGAACACGTAGTGGCTGTCTTTTTCGACTTGGAGAAAGCATATGATACAACATGGCGTTATGGAATATTGAAAGATCTACATAACATTGGCTTAAGAGGAAAACTTCCCAGTTTTATTGAAAGCTTTTTAGGGGAGCGCATGTTTCAGGTGCGTGTGGGGTCTACCCTGTCAGATTTCTATGATCAAGAACAGGGTGTCCCACAGGGTAGTATTCTTTCAACTACGCTATTTAACATCAAAATAAACAATATTGTACAATGTTTGGACGACAAAACTGATTGTTCATTGTATGTTGATGATTTTTGTATATGTTACCGTTCAAAAAATATGAAAACAATTGAACGAAAGTTACAACAAAATTTAAAAAGAATAGAAGAATGGACTGATAAAAATGGTTTCAAGTTCTCCAAGTCGAAAACGCAGTGTGTTCATTTTTGTAAACTACGGAAGAAACACGAACATCCTTCCCTGTTTTTATACGGATCACAAATTCCTGTTGTTGAAGAAGCCAAATTTCTTGGGGTCATATTTGATCAAAAGTTATCTTTTATTCCACATATTAAATATCTTAAAGCGAAATGCTTAAAAGCTTTGAATCTTTTGAAAGTTTTAGCTCATACAAGTTGGGGAGCAGATCGGTATACTTTATTACATCTTTACCGGTCTTTAATAAGATCTAAATTAGATTATGGGTCTGTTGTTTATGGTTCTGCCAGAAAGTCCTATTTAAAATCCTTGGATACTATCCATCACCAAGGCCTTCGTCTGGCCATGGGAGCCTTCCGTACTTCTCCCGTATTAAGCCTTTATGTAGAAGCAGGTGAACCATCTTTAACCTCGCGCAGAGAGAAACTTTCTCTTCAGTATGCTATCAGACTTGCTGCAAATCCATCTAACCCGGCATCCAAAATTTCATTTACACCTCAATTTGTAGATAAGTGTGAAACAAAACCCACAGCAATCAAACCTTTTGGATTACGTATTTTACCACTGCTGGAAAATTCAGGTATCGACCTTAAAACTATTCAAAAACATGAAACCGCCGAAGTTCCATCTTGGTGTATTAAACAACCATCTATTCTGTTCGACTTACATGATGGAAAAAAATCCGAATCAAATCCAATACTTCTCAAACAAAACTTTCAGGTACTGCAGTCACGTTACAATGATTACCAGCAAGTCTATACCGATGGTTCCAAAGAAGGAGATAAAGTTGGCTGTGCGTATGTTTCTAAAGATACGCACAAAACCATGCGCCTTCCAGATGGTTCATCTATTTTTACAGCTGAAGCCAAAGCAATAGACCTAGCTTTAGATTTTATCAGTTCTTCAACAATTCAAAAAGCAATTATATTTTCTGATTCACTTTCTGTGCTTAAGGCTTTAGACCATTCATCATCTAAAAATCCTCAAATTCAAAAATTGATCGAAAAACATCATGAAATTTCTAAAACACACCAAATCTTGTTCTGTTGGCTTCCGAGCCATATTGGCATTGTCGGCAATGAATATGCTGACCAGAAAGCAAAGGAATCGCTCAATCTTGATCCATCTGTTTTTAAAATTCCCTTTAATAATTTTAAACCATTTATCAACAGGTACATCTTGTCGGAATGGCAAGGCGAATGGGACCGTGCAATGAATAACAAACTCCATGCCATTAAACCTGTCGTTAGTACAAAATGCTCTCCTCCACAGTTTTCCAGAAAAGAGGACGTAGTATTAACACGACTGCGCATCGGCCATACTAGAGTTACTCATTCTTATATTTTTAATGGTGATGATCAGCCTTCTTGTGTAGGTTGTGATCAGCCATTCACTGTGAAACATATCTTAATTGACTGTGTTGACTTTTCACCCTCACGTATTTTATATTTCAAAGCTGACACTTTGCAACAACTGTTTCGAGATGTACCTGTTGATAATATTATTTTATTCTTAAAAAAAATTGGACTTTTTCAGAAGATTTAACTGTTTCAGAAGATTTAACTGTTTCAGATTTTTATACATCATCATTCTGACTTTTTACTTTTAATATCATCATAATTATTCATGCCGTTTAACCATTAACCGTTTGACGCTTATGACCCACAAAGAGGGTTGACGCGTCGTTAAACACGAAATCATCATCATCATCTGTCGTCCCTCCATCCGTTGTCCGTCCGTCCACCATTTTCAAAGATCTTCTCCTCCAAAACAGGGAGGCCAATCAAAGCCAAATTTCATGTGGAGCTTCAGTAGGATGGGGGAACGAAAGTTTGTTCGCGGGGTCTGGGTCACATGACCAAGATGGCAGCCATGCCCATATATGGTGTAAAGCCTTCAAAAATCTTCTTCTCCAGAACCATGAAGCCAATGACCTTGAAAGTTGGCTTTTAGCATCTTGTACTTGAGCCCATCATAGTTTGTAAAAATGGTGACCCTGGGATGGCCTTGACCTATTTTATGGCTATGTCAAATTTGCAGACTTGGGCTTTTGCATGGGAAAAAGTGAAAATAATGAATATTTAGGAAACCATTGAAAGCAGAAGTAAAACAAAGATCAGGAATTGATACAATTAACTTACTCCACCCATAAAAGACACCAAAGGGAAAGAAATACAAACATTAAGCGACCAGACCATAATGGAAACCTAAACAAAGGAAGGCCATAAGGACAGTTACTTTCCCACAAAATGGCCATATGGCCATCCATAACCAAAAGACACAAGTGATACACACAGTGAGTAACAAACAACAACATAAAGGACACAAAAATAGACTACGACACAAAAATAGGTAGCTCAGGTAAACAAAAAAATCAATACATGAAGATTTATGGATAAGAAAGGTCAAGGTCATTAAATGACCTTGGACCGTTGTCTGTCCGTCCACCATTTTCAAAGATCTTCTCCAAAACTGAAAGGTCAATCAAAGCCAAATTTCATTTGGAGCCTCAGTAGGATGAAGAAACGAAAGTTTGTTCGCAGGGTGTGGGTCACATGACCAAGATGGCTGCCACACCCATATATGGTAAAAAGCCTTCCAAAATCTTCTCCAGACCCATGAAGCCATTGACCTAGAAACACAAATTGACGAGGCGATTGTTGGATTAATCATGTGTACTTAACGGATTGACATCTGAACTAAGTAAGTTTTAAGTTTACAGAATTTGATAATATCCTAAATATTTGACGGAATCAGCGAAAATTTCCTAAATGTTGGACCAGTATCGGACGGATTTTTTGGGGCTTTGGGCCGTTTCCAATCGGTCCCAATTTCTGAATTTCGGTCTGGGACCGAAATAAAATCGGTTTTCCCGACTGTACAAGTGGAAAATCAAGGAGTCAAGTGCGCTTTCCGAACACATTGTCAATCAGACATTCCCTAAATAATATGAAAAGTTAAAAAAAATATGACAAATGGAATAAACCATAATGAAAGCATGACCTTCGAACTGTCAGAAAGGTAGGAATAGGTGGAAAGTTTTATCACATTGTTAGACATCAAAATTTTGTCCCCACAAGTTGTGTACCCCTGCTCTGAGGCTATATACATATATAAAAACATTAAAATGTACACCAGGACCAGGTGAGCGTTTACAGGACCACTGGTCCTCTGGTTATTTTCTTTCAAGAGCAAACATAAATTTTAATATGCATGTTTTATATTTATTCACTAATTTGGAACATTATGGGTTGTTTTTCTATAAATATGTCAACATGCTTAACACACATGAATTTTAGCCCACGTGCCAGGAAGACATTTTTATAGTCCTTAAAGGCTACAAGGAAAAACATGAAAATGATGAAACACGAAAAAATCCGATCAAAACTGAAGGGGCTACGGCGATGACAAGGTCAACAATCAACATTTTCAGCCATCAAAGGGACATAAATCTACGATAAATGGGCTGACTTGGCCTGTTTTCGAACTCATCCAAGATTTTATCCCCAGCCACCTTACATGTAAGTTTCAGAAAGATCCGATCAAAAGTGAAGGGGCTATGGTGACGACAAGGTAAAAAATAGGCATTTTCAGCAATCAAAGGGACGTAAATCTATGATAAATGGGCCAACTTGGCCGGTATTCGAACTCATCCTAGGTTTTATCCCCAGTCACCTTACATATAAGTTTCAGAAAGATCCTATCAAAACTGAAGGGGCTACGGTGATGACAAGGTCAAAAATTGACATTTTCAGCCATCAAAGGGACATAACTATATAGTAAATAGGGCGACTTTGCCGGTTTTCGAACACCTCCGAGGTTTTATCCCTAGCCACCTTACATAAAAGTTTCAGAAAGATCCGATCAAAACTGAAATGGCTACAGTGATGACAGGTCAAAAATCAACATTTTCAGCAATCAAAGGGGCCTAACTCTATGATAAATAGGCCACCTTGGCCGGTACTCGAACTCATCTGAGGTATTTTTCCCCAGCCACCTTACACATAAGTTTCAGAAAGATCCGATCAGAACTGAAAGGGCTACGGTGATGACAAGGTAAAAAATCGGCATTTTCAGCAATCAAAGGAAGTTACTCTATGATAAATGGACCGACTTGGTCGGTTTTCGAACTCAACCGAGATTTTATCCCCAGCCACCTTACATATAAGTTTCAGAAAGATCCGATCAAAACAAAAGGGGCTACGGTGATGACAAGGTCAAAAATCGTCATTTTCAGCAATCAAAGGGACGTAACTCTATGACAAATGGACCGACTTATCCGGTTTTCGAACTCATCCGGGGTTTTATCCCAAGGCATCTTGTATATAAGTTTCAGAAAGATCCGATCATAACTGAAGGGGCCACGGTGATGACAAGCATTTTCCCATTGCAAGTCTATGGGACCTTGTGATTGCCATAGCAACCAAAGTTTTGCATGTGATTTTAAAAAAAAAAAGCTTATGTCATCAATGCCCCACCAGAGGCATGCTACAGATGAGAAATGATTGTGATCAGCCTGAAGGCTGCAGAGATATAGCTGCTCAAAAGTGTGGACGGACGGACGACGGCGGACCCACTATACTATAAGCTCCCCTGGAGCCTTCGGCCCAGGAGAGCTAAAAAGGTCAAGATCACCAAAGTCTAACCAAATCTGCGATATATTGTAATGATATATTGTTTTGTTTGTTTGTTATATTTAATGTTTAACATCCCCGTCAACACTGTAAAGATCATTTTGCAGACGTTTCCAATTTTGTGGGACTTTTACCCTACATTGAGATGAATTGACATCTCAAGCCCTGCCACCCAGTAAAACCAATAGGGATTATATGCATGGAGTCGGTCCGACTCGCACCACTTTGCCAGGGCAGGCTAAGATCTTCTAAGCGGTTTACCAGTACTCATGTGCTGTTCAGTTTCAGCTCTGCGTGGAAGCATCATGCAGCCCATATATGTCTTCAAGCCCCGATGGGCCGGCGCCGAATTATATATTGTACAAAGTTTGACTACAATTAATCAAGTTGTTAGCGAGACCGAGTGCAGACATATTGTACCAATTTGACTACAATTAATCAAGTTGTTAACCAGACAGAGTGCAGACAAGCCATTTTTGGCCTAACATTGAGTTTTTTGGGGCCTGTGACCTTGAAAAAAAGGTCAAGGTCACCAAAATCTAATAAAATCCGCGGTTTGTTGTTATGATATATTGTACCAAGTTTGGCCAAAATTGGTCAATTTGTTAATGAGATATAATGGAACGGCCCCCGCCCATAGGAGCTTGAAGAAATATATTGGCTGCATGATGCTTCCACGCAGAGCTGAATCCGGCCCGCAGACTAGTACTATTAAACCGCTTAGCGGATATAAGCCTGTTCAGGAACCGCGGTGCGAGGCAGACCATCCATGCTAATTAACCCTATTGGTTACATTGGGCGACAAGGCTTGAGATGTCATTTCATCTCAATGTCGGGTAAAAGTGCCACAAAATTGGAAGCAACGTCTCCAAAATGACCTTTATAGGGTTGACGGGGACGTTAAACCTCAAATCAAACAAAACAAATATATAATGGAAACACCAACAGAGGAAAGCCAAAAGGACAGTTACTGTCCCACAAAATGGCCAATATGATATCCAAAATAAAATAAAATAAGCGACACAAACACCCAAAGACAAACCATAACAAAAATAAACCTTGACAGAAGAACCGCCTTGGAACGGTCAGCAGAAACGAATTCCACTTGGGGGCTAAAATCGATTTTACGCGGCCAGAATCCTCGCCCTTACTTCCGTTGCGATTAAGACAAATAATTTTTTAAGTGCTCACGAAGGCCTCCTAACTCATCATTGCAACATCTCCGTGAAGAAAAAAAAAATCGAACGACCACAGAGATGAAACAATGGTGAGGACTAGACAGCAAGAAACCACTGAAATGCTGGAAACCAACCAGTTAGACTCTGATGAGCCCAACCAGAGACAGAGCATCAAGTACCAACCAACATAAGCCTTTACGCTGGAACCGCCATAGAATCTGAGGCCTGGCCCACCGGCGTGCAAATGAAGAGTGAAGCAAGTTGTCAACCGTGATAGGGTTAACTACCATGCATGCAGTCTGTCGTATTACATTTATGTTGAACCCAAACTTTTTATATCGAAGAATGATTTTACGAAATTGGGTGCTGAAGTCATTGCGGTTATATTTTTTCTGAATTAATATACTAAGTCACCATAAAATTCTGGTTCCGATAGACCTTGTCGCAGAAGAGATTTAAGTCCAATATTGAATTTTGAAATTAAATCAGAATGACGTCTATAAAATTTTTAAAAGGCTTTGCGTAGTGTATGGTACCGATAACCCTGATTAAGAAGTTTAGCCGTTAACAATTTATTACGAGTGTTGAAGTCAGTTACATGACTATACACTCTGGCAAATCAAATTGCGAAATATAAACGCCATAGGATGGCGCACGAGGAACATCACCATCCAAAAAAGGAAAATTTACAATATCAAAATCATCGCGTTCATCATAAATTTTGCAAGAAACAAACCCATCTACAATAGACAGATGCAAATTCTATAAAATGGGGCTCGGTATCAGAAGAATGTGCTTTATTTAAATGAAGTTCGGGGGGGGGGGGGTAAATCTGACCGATCAAACCATCGAAATAGGTATTATCAACATTAAATAAATCATCCAAATATCTAGAAGTGGAGCTAAAAGCTTCAATGATTTCAGACTAGTTTTCAGCAGAAAGGGACATTATGAAGTCTCTCTTAACAAAACAAAAACAGATCAGCCACAAGTGGTGCGCAATTAGTACCCATCGGAATACCCACAACTTGTCTAAATAACTTAGTACCAATCTTCTGTAAATATTGTCAAGTAGAAAGGTGAGAGCAGAAGTGAAAAAGGAATTACTTACATTACATGCAAGATAGAGGGAGTCTTCCCTATGAAATACCCATTCAATTAAATTATAAAGTTTTTCTTTTATAAGATTATGAGGAAGTGTAGTATAAAGGGTGGAAAAATCATAAGTAGACAGACTTGAAGCACGAAAACGCCTGTATTTCAATTTATTTAAAACTTCATTTGAATTTGTTTATGGACCAAAACAGATTTCTACCTGATCTTTTGAAGACTTTGTCGCAATATTTTATCACATGTTTTTTGATGGCAGTAAAACATGAATTTAATAATTTGGAGAGTTCAGTGGTGGTACAAGAGCTTGAATTTGCAATAAACCGTGCTTTGTATGGTCTTTTATGAAGTTACGGTAACCACTATAACGTAGAAAGCTCGTATTGGCCTTCTGTAACACAGACAGCAAACTTGGTTGCTGAATGACAAATATGGTCATCAACTAAAGCCCTCTTTACAGCTGCCAGGTAAAGCGGTGCGAGTCGGACCGTCCATGCTTATAAACCCTATTGGTTTCATTGGTCGACAGGGCTTGAGATGTCATTTCATCTCAATGTCGGGTAAAAGTCCCACAAATTTGGAAGCAACGTCTCCAAAATGACCTATACCGTGTTGACGGGGAGGTAAAACCTCAAATCTTCAGCTAAATATGTTCTATAAAAGAGTTATCCTTTGGAAGAAAGGAATACACCACAGAAGTGAAACATATGGAGTGTACATGTTTTCTGGGCCAATTAGGCCTCATCAGTGACCCTCATATATTTTCAAAATTCCACATAGGCCTTAGTACCACCAAGATCTTGCTGAAGAATGTCAACATAGTGAAGCCGTCGGACAACGACCACATTATCAGCTGGAGCCAAAACAAACTTCCTTTGAAATACTGGAATACCTAGTTTAAGGTGACGTAAAGACGTCTTAGGTGTAGGAGGTTTGTATTTTGCGAATAAAAAGAAATGCGTTTGTTCACTAATTACAGAATGCTAAGTTTCCATACTGATCAGAAACAAGTTTATTGAAAATAAAAATGATAGATCTAACAGGTTTATTGCATTTATAGCAAATTATGGGGGTCTCAGTATACATTGTTAGCGGCCTTATCAGCTGGAGCCAAAACAAACTTCCTATGAAATTCTTGAATACCTAGTTTAAGGTGACGTAAAGACGTCTTAGGTGTAGGAGGTTTGTATTCTGCGAATAAAAAGAAATGCGTTTGTTCACTAATTACAGAATGCTAAGTTTCCATTCTGATCAGAAACAAGTTTATTGAAATTAAAAATGATAGATCTTACAGGTTTATTGCATTTATAGCAAATTATGGGGGTCTCAGTATTTTGACTAGAAATGCGTCCATAGGACACGGATGCCCCCGCCTGGAAATATGTCTGTTCGTATTCATCAATAGAAAATTATTGACCGTGTTTGTTTTGGACCCTTTTTTCACGTTTGACCTCTAAGTATGACCTTGACCTTGTAGGTAAGGACCTTGGTTTTGTGTGAGGCAGATTGTCTCATGATGGCCAACATTTCTGCCAAATAATTTCAAAATCCATCCAGAGATAAGAAAGTTATTGACCGACCATTTTTTTACCTTGGACTTCTAAGTATGACCTTGGCCTTGGAGGTACGGATCTGGGTTTGCACGTGACACATCGTCTCATGATGGTCAACACTTCTTCAAAGTAATTTCAAAATCCATCCAGACATAAGTAAGTTATTGACTGCGTTTAAGTTTCAGACCCTTTTTTGGCCTTTGACCTCTAAGTATGACATTGACCTTGGAGGTACCAACCTGGATTTTGCACATGACACATCGTCTCATGATGGTTAACATTTCTACAAAGTAATTTCAAAATCCATCCAGAAATAAGAAAGTTCTTGACTGCGTTTAAGTTTCGGACCCTTTTTTTACCTTTGACCTCTAAGTATGACCTTGACCTTGGAGGTACGGACGTGGGTTTTGCAAGTGACACGTCGTCTCATGATGGTTAACATTTCTGCCGAGTAATTTTAAAATCCATCAAGAAATAAGGAAGTTATTGACTGCGTTTAAGTTTCGGACGGACGGACGGACAGGGGCAACGCTATATGCCCTTTCCACCATTCTTCGAAAGGCGGGGGCATTTTTAAGCAGGAATGGACGAAATAACCGAACTGTCCCGGAAGATACTAGGTAAATCTATAAAATCCAAACCCTTATTCATGAAGGATATTTTGATGTAATGTCGTTTGTGATTAATTTTAGAATCGATGAAAGGTCGAAGAGCACGCTGAGTATAACCACTAGTTAAAAGAGCACCGTCGTATAACTGATTACAACTATCGTAGAATTTATTCGCCTCGGGTATCCAGAATCCGTCATACAGAAATGGGTAATGAACATAGAAAAGCAAGCATTGAGTGGCGTCCATGATTCAATATTATTATGGACAGTCACTTCAATCTAGTATTGTTTCTTTTAAAAGCACATACTTTACGTTTATAATTACCATTTTTTGTGGTGCCGTGCGATCCAGTTTTACGCTTTCGACAGTCCAGAAGCGAGAAAATATCAAAGTCCCGCATTTTAGATATATTACCCTCATGATAAATGTTGTCATTAAAGCCCAATGGAAAAGGTGTCTGTAATTATTTAATCCATTTAAAATCAGTTTCAAGCCGGTTAATAATTTTAGACCTAGCTGTAGAATTTACATCATAATTTTTTTCCACTGGCTGTATAGAATTTTTTTCCACTTGCTGTATAAAAATATCTTTTATAGAATGACCTGTACGTCTGAAATGACGGTTCAAGCAAGTGACAGTTTTTAGGCTTACTCATTCTACGATAGTGTTCGTTAAATCGTGTTTTTAACATGCGATTAGTTCGCCCGACATACTGCATTTTACAATTTGCAGTATGTCAGGTTACCACATATATCAAATCCGTAGATTTACATGTCAATCCGGACATGTTAACTACAGGAACCTCGTTAAACCTCAAATCAAACAAACTAATGGGATCTGATTGTGTCAGTTTCTGTTCATTGCCTAGGCCATAAAAGTATTGCATGTGCATGGATGTTTTGCCCCCAGCCATAAAATTTAAAGTGTATTTTAATTGGGGATTTCCAAATAGGTTCCCCCTTTTTATTGTTTACGGTCCTTTCAATATTATTTCACTTATATCGTAGAGGGTTGACGCGTCGTTAAACACGAAATCATCATCAATTCACTTATATCGAGCCGGTCGTTAATCAGAGGTTGGCAAAAAACCGGAGTACCAGGAGAAAATCCACCCGACCGTCCATTGCAGAACTTGGCATCTCACGTGACCCAAGTCAGACACGGACCCACAGCCGTGAAAGACATAATAATTAAAAGTCAGCGCTCTTATCCACTAGGCCACATAGGCCTGTGAGTTCCCTGTTTGGCCACATATTTTCATTGTTTTCTTAAGAACCATACGAAAGCCCCCGTCCATAGGGGCTTGAAGAAATATATGGGCTGCATGATGCTTGCACGCAGAGCTGAATCCGGCCCGCATACTAGTACTGGTAAACCGCTTAGAGGATCTAAGCCTATCCAGGAACCACGGTGCGAGGCGGACCGTCCATGCTAATAAACCCTATTAGTTTCATTAGGCGACAGGGCTTGAGATGTCATTTCATCTCAATGTTGGGTAAAAGTCCCACGAAATTGGAAGCAACGTCTCCAAAATGACCTTTACAGTGTTGACGGGGACGTTAAACCTCAAATCAAACGAACAAATAAGAATCATACGTAAAAACATTTTCCAATCTACCTACTCTATTGATTGTTTGTTGTTGGGTTGGGGGCATAGAGAGGAAGAGCCAGTTAATAAGGATCACTCAGTTAAGGGCAAACAAATAATATTTGACTTTTGGTCCAAGCCCTAAAAAAAAGTAAATAAATAAAATAAAAGATACACATGTTATAAACATCTATCAATGGAAATGGTTGACATGTAAGCTTTAAGCACATTTGAGTGATGTGCTTCCATCATCAGTTCATACCGCTGGGAGCTGCAAGCTGCACACTTTTGTTTTGATTCACTGAATATGGAGAAACAAATAGCAAATGACATCTTACATAGTATTTGATAAAGACTAGAACTTTATACATGTATTCCTTATGTCCACATGCACGCTGCAAAAAATGTGCAGTTTGGATTTACTACCGTTTATCCATTGAGTAAACCTATGATTAGATATAAAAATGACTGGATCAATATTATAGACATTACATTCCTGAGAGGCTGATAGTGAGGAATATGAATATCAACCGAGGCTGACCCGAGGTCGATATTCGTATTCCAAAGGGTGACATTTTTCACTATCAACCTCTCAGGAATGTAATATTTATTTTATTTTACCAAACGAAACTATTAATTATGGTATTAGGGATTTTTAATGAAAATATAGGACAGCTTGCACGCGAGTTTTAATATCAAGGCATTCCAAATTATCGGATAAAGTAGAAGTAAAACAAAGATCAGGAATCGATACAATTAACTTACTCCACCCATCAAAGACACCAAAGGGAAAGAAATACAAACATTAAGCGACCAGATCATAATGGAAACCTAAACAAAGGAAGGCCATAAGGACAGTTACTTTCCCACAAAATGGCCATATGGCCATCCAAAATTAAAAGACACAAGTGATACACACAGTAAGTAACAAACAACAACATAAATAAATCGCCACAGAAGAACCGCTTTGGAACGGTCAGTGGAAAGATTTCCACTTGCGGGCTTAAATCGATTTTACGTGGCCACAATCCTCGCCCTTACTTCCGCCGCGATTTATACAAATGATTTGTTCAGTCCGCATGAAGGCCTCCTAAGCCTCGATAGCGCAGTGGTTAGCGCGTTCGACTCATAATCGAGAGTTTGTGCGTTCGAATCCGCCACCGGTATCGAGGTGTGTCCTTGGGCAAGACACGTAATGACACTGCCCCACTCCACCCAGGTGTAAATGGGTAGCAGTGGTCTTAAACCCACTGCCTCTCTCTCTCGCGCGCGTGAAAACACCCGGAATGAGTGTTCGAGGGCGATTCAATAAGCTTAAAGCTTTCATCGCAATCGAACTAAAATAAATTAGTATAAACTAAGGCCTCCTAACTCATCAGTGCAACATCTCCGTGAAATAATCAAAGAACCACAGAGGTGAGACAACGGTGAGGACTCGACAGCAAGAAACCACTGAAATGCTGGAGCGAAAGAAAACCAACAGTTGGACTCCGATGGGCCCGACCAGAGACAGAGTATCAGGCAGCAACCAACATTACCTTGAATTAGATCTCTCTAATTCTCAATAAGCCTTTACGTTGGGCTTTTTACAAAAGTGACGTCAGCTTGTAAAACAGATATTCATAAGTTCAAACGTCCATCTCACCATTGCACGCCGAGAATATATAAATCAAACAAATTCTGGAATTAGACAGATGAAATAACAAAAAAATAAAAATAAATAAAATAAACTCAAAGGTTCTGCCCCGAAGCCATTGAAAATCATTAAGTATCAATTTTGTCTTCCCAGATGGTTGCTGAGCTATCCACTGTCGTCTGATCTTGAAGATCATTTTCACCAGTTCTTTCATGTGCAACCGATCTGGGTTTTTTTCTCAAACTCTGTCTTCAATTCAACTATATGTTCAAGATATTGTTCATCTGTCTCTAAAAAGAGGTTTCACTTGATGTAGCTCTTCCAGCCTTGAATTTTGGTGAACTAAGTGTCTAATCCTTTTGAGGATGACACCAAACCTTGACTTTTCCGCTTTTCAGCAAAGCGAATAGACCTGATCTTCTAGCCTAGCGTTTTAGTGAAAAACTCTGAAATAGAAATACAGATATCTCAGGATTACTCCAGCTGACATTTCTCATCGGTGTGTGCTCGGAGGGGGATGTGCTGTGTTTGCCGGGTCTTATTCATCATCCGTTTCGGTTTCAAAACTTTGGGGTTTAGACACACTGATAAAGATTAAATATCAGAAAGGCCTCTGTGTCACTAAATTTGTTATAGTTACACCTTACCTCATACTGATCAATACTGGTCAAGCTTTTCTAGCCTGAAAGGCCTGATTTTGCAGTCTTAAACCTCAACCTGCTGAAAATGACAACATTTACCTTGACAAATAGTGTATCTTATCAGGATCTACTCTGCAATGAACTAAATGAATACCATATATAAATATCAAGTCATTTGATCGGCTGATAGTCAGAAATCACTCATATCACGCCGGTCGTTATTCAGAGGTGGGCGAAAATCGGAGTACCCAGACAAACTCCACAGGACCGTCGATTGCAGAACTTGGCGTCTCGCATGAACTTGGCGTCTCGCATGACCCGAGCCAGACTCGTACACACAGCCTTGAAAGACTTAATGATTAACAGTCATCGCTCTTATCCTCTAGGCCACTGAGGCCTGTAAGTTCCCTGTTTGGCCACATAATTTCATTGTTTTCTTATTAAACACACGTAAAAACATTTTCCAATCTAACTTCTCTATTGATTTTATGTTGTTGGGGTGGGGTAGGAAGAGCCACTTAATAGGGGTCTCGCAGTTAAGGGCAAACAGTCTAAACAAAAAAAAAAAATAAATAAAAATGCACATATAAACATCAATCAATGGAAATGGTTGACATGTAAGCTTTAAGCACATTTGAGTGCTTCCATCATCAGTGTTCCGTTGCACCTTCACACCGCTGGGAGCTCTGTTTGCTGTGTGCCCACATGGGAACATATAGTCGGCAGAAATCCGATGCTACTTGTATCAAAACTTAAAGCTTGTCGCAAAGAAAAAACTGCTAATTCTGCCGCAGAATTAAAGCTCACTTATCAGTTCTGTAAGTGAATCGACAGTGAACAAAAAGCAACTGAACTCTGCCTGGTCTGTTGGCCCAACAGTCATTTCCAGAGAAAACTAAGATCATGAACAGTATCTATCTGCTGGGGACTGCTTGTTTCACTTTAAAAATGTTCAAATATTAGTTTGAAAAAAGACTACTGTAATGCTTCTTTAAGATTTAGGACTGAGCAATCAGGGTCTACACCATTCACCAGTCATGTATCTTTTAGGTCTACTAACCCATAAAATTGTGCAATCTGTTTTGATACTTACCCATGGAAGTGCTCCTGCTCTTTCAATGCTTTGGTACTTTATGAAGTTCTTTTGACCAATAACTTTGTAATCTTCCGAGCTGTTGTCCTTGCCAATATCTGGATTTTTCCCTAAGTAGTAATAAGCTGTTTCTTGCATGAATTTATGCCAAATCAACTGGCTGTCTTTACTTGAAGAGTTCGCCCAGTGGAAATCTTTCCACTGACCGTTCCAAGGCGGTTCTTCTGTGGGGATTTATTTATGTTGTTGTTTGTTACTTACTGTGTGTATCACTTGTGTCTTTTAATTTTGGATGGCCAATTGGCCATTTTGTGGGAAAGTAACTGTCCTTATGGCCTTCCTTTGTTTAGGTTTCCATTATGGTCTGGTCGCTTAATGTTTGTATTTCTTTCCCTTTGTTGTCTTTGGTGGGTGGAGTAAGTTAATTGTATCGATTCCTGATCTTTGTTTTACTTCTACTTTAAATGTAATCTGAGAAATTTGAAGTGGTGTCGGAGCAGGTGTTGTTGCACTTGGTGGGGAAATTGGGGTGCAGCTACCTGGAGTTCAGCTGAAAAGAAAAGGTTGACAACATTAAAAAAATTTCTCATGTTTGCAAACTCCTTTTCATTCTTGCATCTGCCGTTGAATAGAGTCACCAATAGTGGAGTATAAAAGTTGGGAATAATACTAATCTTCTATACATTTGAAGAGTATTCTGAAGAGGATTCTGTATTCTAGCTTATTTACACCAAGTATTTGGACACTCAAATCCTTACCTTACTTGTTCCCTGGTTAGAGGCTAGTATTTTGACAAGAAAATGTCTAAAAGAATGCCATTTTTCGGGTAAGATTTTGGCGATTGATCATTTTTCGGGTTCGATTTTGGGGATGGATGTTTATTTGGGTGAGGGTTATTATTAGACATTTCGGGATATGTGCGAAAGAATGAGGAATACATGTAGTTTACACAAACCTCTTCAATTTGATGGAAATCTTTGTATCACTGCAACTTAATCCACCTCAAGACCTAGTAGCAGATTCGCATTAAATTTTATTTCGTTTCAAACACTCTGTCTAAACAGCTGCGGAATAAAGTTATAATTAGAACAGACTCATTACAATAATCTGTGTAAAAAAACCTTTCTCTGCGATTTTGATAATCCGACAGGTAACAATTAAACATGAAAGCAAGTCTCTTGAGTCAGACTCAAACCACTACATTGCAGTAGTCCCTGAATTCGACATTGGAGTAGTCCCTGAATTCGTTTTTTTTTCCGCTTCCTTAATACTGTTAACAAACACGCGTTGTTTCTTGGAGCCATTTTGATGGTGCTTCTCATTTTTTTCCTGCAAATCATTTAACTGATATGAAGTTTGAAGAATAATTTGCTTGTGTGTACAGTTTGTAAGATTTATATCGCTTAACCTTGAAGCGCTGCAAATAAAGTCAGAGTTGCTGCGCAGTCGTGTATACAAACTATTACATTTCTATCCCACAAAAATTCTAGAGTGGGACACTTTAAATGTTAAGGGTTAACAATTCTTCTTGCACACCAGACAAGGAAATCCGTGATTTTACCCTGGGATAGAAATTTATGTTCTGATCCTGGTGTTCCGACCCCGGCAACTAAAATAACTGCACTTCAATTCTATTCAACTGCCGGAACTACTTCCGCACTACTTTTATTTTGTAAACAATATACATGTGCGCGCTGTCAAAACTAACCGGAGGTGTTGTGCAAGAAAAAGAATCCAATATTGGGTTCTGTTGTAGATGAGCGTTTCCAACCCGAGGGATGACCGTGCTGAGCGTAGCCTCGGTTCCGCTCAGCACGGTCATCCCTCGGGTTGGAAACGCTTATCTACAACAGAACCCCATATCAGATTCTTATAATCCACACCCACTGCTGACTGTCATCCAATCAAATTACTTTGCATGACAAACAGTTGAGATCCTGATCTGTTGGCTGCTAAAGAAGCAGCCATTTGCTCTGGATCTTCCCTGTTTGCAAAGGTAGGGGTTGTCGTGTTCAGCGGGTTAAAGGAGAAGTAATTGGGATATGTTTCCTTGCACTTTTGAAAGGTATGCTGGGGGTATTCTCACACATGTAAACATATACCATACACCTGTTGTCACCATTTGCAACACTGCTTTGGCAGTACAATATATAGTAATTCCTAGCGCCCGCCCATCGGGGCTTGGAGAAATAGATTGGGCTGCATGATGCTTCCACGCAGAGTTGTAACTGACCCCACTTGAGTACTGGTAAACCGCTCAGAACGACTAAGCCTGCCCAGGCAAAGTTGTGAGAGTCGTCCCGTCCAATGCATATAAACTCATTTGTTTCATTGGGCAGCAGGGCTTGATATGTCGTTCCATCTCATTGTCGGGTAAAAGTCCCACAAAGCAGGAAGCAGCGTCTCAAAAATGACAAAGTGTTGACGGAGACGTAAAACCTAGCAAAATACCTATATCACGACCACTTTTGAAAACTGCCTTTAAGACAGTCTCTAAGGCGGTCCCTGACCAGAGGACACTTGATGTTGAGAACACAATGAAAGAATGCCCGAAACCTTCTAAAATAGCTTTTCCAAGCAAAATTGGTATCAATTTTAGGTGTTCTTAATAGGGTAATTTTACTGTACCTCCTATTTTTACTTAATCCGAAATGCTAGTCTGTGTAATTGAGGAGATTGGTTTCTGTCTTATCAGGTTGTAAACCCTTTGTCTTATCAGGTTGTAAACCCTTAAGGCAGGTTTTATCGTGACAGGGCAAAATGTATATGTTTAGCCCTTATCTTGTTGTTCACGACAACCCCTGCCTTTGCAAACAGTGTAGTTGAAGAAGCCATCTCATCAGGATCTACACTGTTGGTCATACAGTTTTTAAACTGAATGAAAATATTGTATCAAGTTATTTGAATGGCGAATAGTCAGGAATGGGTGTGGCTAAATTAATTTATGCAGCGGGATGTCTGTCAAGTTGGTCTCTTTCGGATGAAAATTCAAACATGTAGTAAAATATTCATCAAGACCACCTTTGGGACTGTTCAAATAAATAATAGCTGTGCAAATGACATTTATTCTAAGAAACGTAATATACTTTTTTTTCACAAAAACGTTAACCTTGATAATAACTTCAAAAGTATTTGACCTAGCCCTATGAAACTTCACACACTTATTCACCATCAAAAGGGATACATTCTGACCAAGGGCCACTCATTCGTCCACGAGTGGAGTGCTGAATGCTTGTCCTTCCAAACATCATAATTGGAACTGGATATCTCCTGAAACAGAACATGCGGAATATCGTGAATTGTCAAAATCCTAGGTTTCACATTCTTGCTTTTTTTGTCTGTGAACTTTCTCCTTTCAATTTCTTGTTCTCCGAGTGGCACGGGCTAGGCGCAACCCCATCAACCCACGATTTATTCGATTCCTGCCCTGTTCTATATTCAAATTGATACGTATATGCATTTTCCTCCGTGTCACAATAGTTGTCATATCTGCGCAGTCCTTCTACATCTTCAAGAAAGGTTCCATGGTAGTCACATGCAGTAGTATCTTTCTTTAAAACTGCCACAGCAAAAGCACCCAGTCTTCTGGCCAGTAATGTTCTTTGATGTGCTCTTATAGAGCCTCATGATCAGACGACTTTGATCTTTTGTCAGATCCTCTTCCTTGTTTGTTTCTACAACAGGCAATTTGCTTCTTTCCCTTTGCCCATCCGTTTTTCGCTTTGTCTATCCGTTTTTATGCCTGCGTCATTATGCCCCGCCATTCAAAAAATGGCCGTCATTATGCCCCGCCATTCAAAAAATCGCGGGGTATTATGTTATACCCTCCAAAGTTTTGAGTGTCCGTCCGTCCGTCAGCGCCTCACGGTCCCGTGTCCGCTCCATAACTCTGAGACCGTTTGAGATATTTACATATGTAAAGCACTATCAGACGACGTGCAGAACATAACAAGAGGGCCCTGAATCGCTTATCTGAGAATCAGTGTCTCTAGTACATTCTTGGCCAAAGGGCTATAATTTGAACAAACTTGGTAGCGGTCCACTTGATGAAGCTTCATACCACATATCAAAGACCTCGGCCTTCCGGTCCAAGAAAAGAAGATTTTAACGGTCTTCTGTATATAAGCCTATGTGAGACCAGTGGGCCCTGGCAAGGGGACATTTTTGGCGCTAGGGCTATAATTTGAATAATCTCAGTAGCGGTCCACTAGATGAAGCTTCACACCAAATATTAAAGACCTGGGCCTTCTGGTTTCAGACAAGAAGATTTTTAAAGGTTTTTCCTATATACGCCTATGTGAAACAAGTAGGCCCGAGCACGGGGGCATTTTTGGATCCAGGACTATATTTTATACACCTATGTGAAACCAGTGGGCCCCGGCACGCGGGGGGGGGATTTTTCTACCCCAGGACTATATTTTGAACAATCTTGGTAGAGGCCCACTAGATGAAGCTTCATACCAAATATCAAAGACCTGGGCCTTCTGGTTTCAGACAAGACGATTTTTAAAGATTTTCCCCATATAAGTGTATGTAAAACTGGTGGACCCCGGCGCGGGGGCATTTTTGGCCCCAAGGCTATAATTTGAACAATCTTGGTAGAGGTCCACTAGATGAAGCTTCACACCAAATATCGAAGACCTGGGCCTTGCGGTTTCAGAGGAGAAGATTTTTTTAAGTTTTCATTTAAAAAAAATCTATTTTTGTCTCCTGTGACCTTGATGTGCAACGGACCGGAACCATTTGAACAACTTTGAAAGGGGACTACCTAAGGATCATTCCTGTGAAGTTTGGTCGAAATCCAATCTGTGGTTTAGATGTCGTTGAAGAAAAAGTTTACGGACGGACACACGGACGACAGACGAAAAGTGATCACAAAAGCTCACATTGTCACTACGTGACAGGTGAGCTAAAAACCGTAACTCCGATTTTCCTACTTTTGGAGTTGTTACACTTTGAACATAGGCATTTCTATCATAGTTTCACTTCCGCTCCATAACTTCGATACCATTTGAGATATGTCCATGAAACTTCACAGATGTGTTGAGCACCATGAGACGACGTGCAGAACATATGAACGGTAACTCTGATTTTCCTACTTTTGGAGTTATTGCCCTTTGAATATAACTGTTGCCACCAGTTTCGTGTCCGCTCCATAACTCTGATACCATTTAAGATATTTTCACGAAACTCACAGATATGTAGAGCACTATCAGACGACGTGCAGAACATATGAACCGTAACTCTGATTATCCTACTGGAGTTCTTGCCCTTTCAACATTTGAAATAGCCATTTCTATCGTAGTTTCGTGTCCGCTCCATAACTTCAATACCGTTTGAGATATTTCCGTGAAACTTCCGAGTTCTTGTCCTTTCAACATTTGAAATAGCCATTTCTATCGTAGTTTCGTGTCCGCTCCATAACTTCGATACCGTTTGAGATGTTTCCGTGAAACTTCACAGATATGTAGAGCACCATGAGTCGACATGCAGAACATATGGTTGGTTGGTTGATTTGAGGTTTAACGTCCCCGTCAACACTGTAAAATTCATTTTGGAGACGTTGCTTCCAATTTTGTGGGACTTTTACCCGACATTGAGATAGAGGACATCTCAAGCCCTGTCGCCCAATGAAACCAATAGGATTTATTAGCATGGACTGTCCACCTCGCACCGCGGTTCCTGGACAGGCTTAGAGGATGGTTTACCAGTACTAGTGTACAGGCCGGATTCAGCTCTGCGTGGAAGCATCATGCAGCCCATATATTTCTTCAAGCCCTGATGGGCGGGGGCTAGAACATATGAACCTTAACTCTAATTGCCCTTTGAACCTTGAATATAGCAGTTGTTATGAGTTTCAGGTCCGCTCCTTAACTCTCATACAATTTTCCCGAAACTTCACAGATATGTAGAGTAGCCTAAGACGACATGCAGACCATAGGAACCATAACTCTGATTTTCCTACTTTTGTGTTATCGCCCCTTGAACACTGAACATAGCCATTTCTGTCATGTAGTCTATCTCCTGAACTTATGATTGCTTCTGACTAAACTAGCATGGTTTCATCACTAGGATGGGGGAAAACAGACATTGGGTTTGGTTTCACTATGTTATGGCACTTGATTGATGTAATTGTATTGGCGGGGCATCATGCAGTGCTTGCAGTTTTATTTTTAAATGGGGTGGGGGAGCATTAGTATCACCATACGTTCGTCCGTACTTCCCAATACAAAATGGTTTCCCTGCGTTATCTTTAGGAAATATTGATGGATTGCGGACAAATTTCATAAACAGGTATATAATCATAAAATACAGATCAAAGCAAAGATCATGAATCGATACAATTAACCCTACCCATCAAAGACACCAAAGGGAAAGAAACACAAACATGAAGCGACCAGACCATAATGGAAACCTAAACAAAGGAAGGCCATAAGGGCAGTCACTTTCCCCACAAAATGGCCATCCAAAATAAAAAGACACAAGTGATACACACAGTAAGTAACAAACAACAACATAAATAAACCGCCACAGAAGAACCGCCTTGAAACGGTCAGTGGAAAGAAATGCAGATCAAAGTAGAAGTAAAACAAAGATCAGGAATCGATACAATTGACTTACTCCACCCATCAAAGACACCAAAGGGAAAGAAACACAAACATTAAGCGACCAGACCATAATGGAAACCTAAACAAAGGAAGGCCACAAGGACAGTTACTTTCCCACAAAATGGCCATATGGCCATCCAAAATAAAAAGTTCATTGCCGTAGCCGTAAAAATCAGCTAATTATTATGAGAGTTATTGCCCTTTTTCAGCTTAATTGTTACATGAAAAATGGTTAACGTGCGATATGGATTGGATTCATATTTTATACACAGGTATATAATCAGAAAATACATGTCAAGTTCGATTTTGGGTAAACTCCGCCAATTATTATTAGAGTTATGGTCCTTTGTAATCCCTCGCCGCAAAGCGGAGTTGGGATTATTGGAATTACCTTCGTCATTCCATCCGTGACACCTTGTCGCTCCGTATCTCCTGAACCCTTTGATAGATTTTCTTTAAACTTTGGTCAAATAACGGCCCACGCCCAAAGGGGCTTGAAGAAATATATGGGCTGCATGATGCTTCCACGCAGAGCTGAATCAGGCCCCCACTAGTACTGGTAAACCGCTTAGAGAATCTAAGCCTGTCCAGGAACCGCAGTGCGAGGCGGACCGTCCATGCTAATAAACCCTATTGGTTTTATTGGGCGACAGGGCTTGAGATGTCATCTCATCTCAATGTCGGGTAAAAGTCCCACAAAATTGGAAGCAACGTCTCCAAAATGACCTTTACAGTGTTGACGGGGACGTTAAACCTCAAATCAAACAAAACAAACAAAAAATGGTCAAATAACCCTTACAGTGAGCTGATGTGCAGAACCCAAAAATGACCAATGCCGACTCAATGGGCAAGGTCACAATTGAAGGTCACGAGTTTGAAATTGTGAATTTGGTGTCCGTTCCATATCTCCTTTACTCCTGGAAAGATTTTCATTAAACGTTGGTCAAATAACCCCCACATTTAGCTGATGTGCAGAACACATACATAAACTATGCCAACTCGGGACAAGGTCACAGTTGAAGGTCACGAGTTTGAAACTGCATTTTGATTCCGTTCCATATCTCCTTTACCCCTGTAAGGATTTTCAATACACTTTTGTCAAATAACCCCCTAAGTGAGCTGAGGTGCAGAATGCATAAACAAAAATGCCTCAATGTAAAGTCTCAGTTGAAGATCACGAGTTTGAAACTTTGAAAATTGTGTCCGTTCCATATCTCCTTTACCCCTGGAAGGATTATCATTAGACTTTGGTCGACTATCCCCTTCAGTGAGCTGATGTGCTGAACCCATAAATAAACAATGCCGACTCAAGGTGACATTTGAAGGTAACGAGTTTGAAACTTTTAATTTTGTGTCTCCTTTACCTCTGGAAAAGGATTTTTATTCAACTTTGGTCAAATATCCTCATCAGTGAGCTGATGTGCAGAACCGATAAATAAACCATGCCGACTCAAGGTCACGTTTGAAGTTCACGAGTTTGAATCTTGTGTCCGTTCCATATCTCCTCAACTCCTGGAAGGATTTTCATTTAACTTAGTCCAATATCCCCCCCCCCACCTCCCAATTCGAGCTGATGTGCAGAATCCATAAATAAACCATACTTACTCAAGGTCACACTTGCAGATCATGAGTTTGAAACTTGAATTGTATATCCATTCCATATATCCTTTACCCCAGGAAGGATTTTCATTCAACTTTGGTCAAATACCCCCCTCAGTGACCTGCTGTGCAGAACCCATAAATAAATCATGCCACCTCAAGGTCACAGGTGAAGGTCATAAGGTTAAGCCTTATTAAAATGTGGCGGGGGATTTGGCTGTTCCTCAGACTGCTTACTTGTTCAATTTTATTTTTACTTAAAAAATGGTTTCCATGGTATATCTTTTGAACACCTTCATGGATTCAGATTTTATGCACATGTATAGTATCATAAAATACAGCTGCAGATGACAGCAGGAATAACGCTAGACGTAGTTGTGACGATAGTATGAAACATATGTGAAGACAGTAGGAATGGCGGTAACAGACTTTGTTGTGACGATAGATTTAGCAGTACCATCAGAAGTGAGACTGATATATGTAGTTTTTGCTGGAGAAGTGTATATTTGCTGTTGTTTTTAGCTCACCTGAGCCGAAAGCTCCGGGCGAGCTATTGTGATCGGTCACCGTCCGTCGTCCGAATGTCCGTCCACAATTCCTTTAACGACATCTCCTCCTAAACCACTGAACAGATTTTGACCAAACTTGGCAGAGGCAGAAATTATCTTTGGGTAGTCCGCTCTCAAAGTTGTTCAAAGAATTCCATTCCATGCAGAACTCTGGTTGACATGGCAACAAAAGGGGCAAATAAGAAAAAAAATAAAAATCTTCTTGTCTGAAACCAGAAGGCCCAGGTCTTTGAGTTCGCTATGAAGCTTCATCTAGTAGACCTCTATCAAGATTGTTCAAATTATAGCACTGGGGCCAAACATGCCCCCGCACCAGGGCCTACTGGTTTTACATAGGCTTATATAGGGAAAATCTTTAACAATATTCTTGTCTGAAACCAGAAGGCCCAGGTCTTTGATATTTGGTAGGAGTGAGTGAGTGAGTTTTAGTTTTACGTCCCACCAACAGCTAAGGTCATACGGAGACGGGACCTCGGTTTAAAGACTCATCCGAAAGTCTGAAGAAGCCCGGGATCGATCCTGCGATCCCTGGTTTACAAGGCGAGTAGCGTAACCACTGCACCACGGAGGCTTCTATATATTTGGTAGGAAGCTTCATCTAGTGGACCTCTAAAACCAAGTGTTCTGGCTTGACACAAAGTTTCTCCAGACAAATGTGACTGATTTACAGCCTTTGACCACAGCCATCTTGCACCGTTGTTGATGACATCATCAGCCGGTGGACACGATAGTATTTCCTTCTCTTGTCTTTCAATCGAACGGCTACCTTCCGATACCTCCCTGGTTGGGAAACTCTCCCATGACAGGATTCAGACAGGGCACATTTTTGCTGAATAATGCTACTCATTTTTATCTCTCCAGTCTTTCTCCGTTTGCTCTTAAGGAGGGTGGGGAGTAATTCTTTTCTCTTTAGATTTTTTTTATTTGCTTATATTTTGTAGCTTGAAATCTCTGCACTCGTTTGCCGGTATAAAAATATAGGCACACCAGGCTTTTTTTCGAGCTTTTTAGCCTTAAAGATGGGTACTGTTTTCGAATTTATCGAATGTTTCAATAATTACCCCAGTCATTGACAAATTGTCGATAACAATTGTTTAAAACAATATTTCCAAGTTTGGTTAAAAAAAAAAACACAATGCAGGATAATGTCATGTTTGCGTATCTATGTGCGAAAGACAAACTCTTTCACAGATTTTTGTCGAAACACCTATTTACAAATGTCCTTTTCTGCATGTTTTGCTGTTTTTGAGATGCAATTTTCGCTATATTTGAAAAAAGAATGCATTTTTCGTCTTTAGATTTTTCCTATTTTCACATATATTGTGTAATAATATTAGATACACGAAAGAGGCGTGAAATTTGACCATGTCACCAGGCATCTGAGAGAAATATTGCAGAAAAAATTACCCCACCCTCCAATAAAAATGGCTAAAAAAGCATTAAGATATTGTTTAAATGACAAGAACAAGGGTTAAACCTTTATTATTGCACATACTTTTGCTTCCCTAATGTGATATGAATCAAAGTATTTCATTAGAATTGAAACACAATTTCATTTATAAGTTTTATGGTGTGAAAAATGGATTTTTCTCGCCAAAAAATGCATGTTCCGATATAGCCATATTGTCGTTTAGTTCATGTTTAAAAGATATGAAGCCATTAACATTGTCGCAGACGTTCAAACAATGTCAGATGTATGTTACTAATATACCTGGGAAACATTATTATTCATTTTTAGCTTTCTTTTTTGACAATTTATTACCCCACCCCCTAACGAAATGGTGAAATTGATCAAAAAAAAAAAAAAAAAAATACAATAAGCTGATGCAAAAGAATATAAAAATTTCCTTTTTCCCATTTAAGTTCCTGCCAACGTGATAGGGAAAGTAGAAACACTTCCAATTATTTTTTTTCTATAATTTTGACAAGTTTTTTTTTTTTTCATGCCATATTGACCGGAAACGCTACTTAATTATCTATTGCCTGTTTATGCAAACTGTGAAAGGGAGGTGAGATAAGTTATCCTTTTACTTTCCGAAAGTGGATAGAAGTGATGGCAATGACCTGGAATCGATACAGTTACCCAACACCTCCGATCAGACACACCAAAGGGAAAGAACCACGAACATGAATAACTAGACCGTAATGGAAACATCACTAGCGGAAAGCCAAAATGGCAGTTGCATTCCCACATAGTGGCTTTCGTGGACCTTGAGAAGGCATTTGGTTGAGTGTCTCGGAAAGTCATCTGGGAGGCACAGAGAAAATTTGAAGTGGAGGAGTGGAATGTTCAAATGGTCCAGTGGGTGTATGCTAATTCGCGGAGCCGTATGCGTTTTTGTGTTGGTTCCATTGAAGAATTCGAATTGAAGGTCGGTGTTCCTCAAGGCTCTTTTCTCAGCCTAATGCATTTCATCATTGTGCTTTATGTCTTGTCATGCGAGTTCTGTTCTGTTCTGGGGGGGGGGGCTTTGTAATCATAGCTGAATCACTTCAGTGTGCTACACCACTTCAAAGGCGTCGCCCAAAAACTTCTCATATATAGTCTCTAGAATGCATGATAGCCATGAACTGGCCTTGAAGAAAAAGATTGTGCTGCATGATACTAACCCAATCACTCATGAGTACGAGTAGACCGCCCTGCTCAGGTAAAGTGGTGCAAGACGGACGGTCCTTATAAACATATAGATTGGTTTCACTGGCTGTCAGGTTTCATCACAATGTCGGGTAAAAAGACCCACAAATTGGGAAGTAACCTCTCCAAAATGACCAATATCATGTTGACGTTAAAATGACATCTCAAGCCCTACCGCTCAACGAAACCAATAGGGTTTATATGCTTGGACTCAGACACATTTTCCTGGGCAGGTTTAGACCCTCTAAGCGGTTTACTAGTTCTCACGTGCGGTCGGTTTCAGCTCTGCGTGAAAGCATCATGCAGTCGATGGGCTGGAGCCGGTACATTGACAAAATTCTGTTATGATGGTGGATGTGTGGGCATACAAAGGCTCCGTGTGGCACAACCTAAACCATCATCTTTATATTCGAAACAGATCAAAGGGATTTTTTTTCTTGTACACCCTTTTGCTTATGCTTGATTATTGTTTGTTTGATTTGAGGTTTAACGTCCCCGTCAACACTGTAAAGGTCATTTTGGAGACGTCGCTTCCAATTTCGTGGGACATTTACTCGACTTTAAGATGAAATGTCAACTAAAACCCCGCCGCCAATTGAACCAATAGATTTTATTAACATGGACAGGCCGACTCGCACCGTTTTGCCTGGGCAGGCTTAGATCCTCTAAGCAGTTTACCAGTAGGCCTACACCTGTTGAGTGCAAGATCCTAATTATGGGTGCTGGCACAAGCTATTTGTTCACTGAGATGGCTTAACAGTAATTGAACCTGAGACTGCGACTGACGGTTAAAAGAATATTGTGCGCTGCCAGGCATTACAGTCTGCACTTTTAGTTACCAAATATGGCAGTGTTTTCTTTCCATATATATGACGTCACGCAAACTAAAGTAAACGTCACTATTGATTCATTGTTTTGTTTGTGTTGACAAAGTATGGCCGTGGAATATGTGAACTGATAGACACTTCGAGGCTATATTTTTGACACCAATGGAAAAATAAAGTAAACATCGTGCGTTAAAGAGAGTTCAGATTTGCCATGGACAGCTGATGGGCTGCAATCGGAGGAAACAAACCAGAAGCTGGAAAAATACAGGGTTAGTCTGTTTATCCCTCTATTTTCCTGTGCTTCTAGCCATGCGGACTAGACCGGAAAGTAGTCTATGAAGTCGCAAAATAATTTATAACAAAATGCACATTGCAATGGTTATTTAATGTTACAAAAACCTCAGAAAACACTTTGAAAACTAAATAGAAACAAAAATCATTTTGAGGTAAAAATTCGAACCTGATTACGGCAGAGTCAATTATGCGCGACCCTCCTTAAGCAGCTTCCGCCATGATGGATGCAGTTGCTAGGCAACAATAGCTAAAAAATATATACTTTATGTCATGGTCTTCTAATTTCATTTGCATAAGCTTACATGTTAACATTTGACCCTGTACCTGATGAATCTTCACTTCAAATTAATTTCTTATCCCAAAACACGGTAAACAAACTGCCACCTACAAAATTATCAAAAACTAAACAAGGGTGTCATGTGGCAATTTCAACCTTTCTAACAGTCTACGGAAGGTAACCCTGCCTAAACGTGAAAATTCAGTCTTGGGAAATTCAGAGATACCACATTTACAATTATTATCACAGCAAAAATTCAGGAGACAGATCACTTTGTTTCCTCAATGTATTTAGAGCCCATATAATACCCTGCAAGAAAAAAAAATAACAGCTAATTTTTACTCACCTATTTCATAATTATATCCAATCAAATGTGATTATTGTCTAATACATGGCTTAATCCTGGGTCTTCGTAACCTACTTTTCCAGGATCATAACCTTGTATGCTGATGCTGCTAATAAAATTTTTGACTAGTAGGGGAGACCGGGGCTAGTTGGTACACTTTTTAGAATTTTTAATGTACTGGAAGTACTTATGAACCGATTTCTGATCAGATTCTACTCCCGGATATGCAATCCTTTCGGTATTTAAACAAACGCTATTTTTTTCCAAAAGGATATATTCATTCATGCCTAAAGGTGGTTTCAGTCAGATAAGTCAAGTGTATCAACTTACCCCGCCATCGGCCCCCAGGTATTAGACTTCCTGCCTTGCCGTGGCCCTGGGGGCTCAATTCCCACTGGGCACATTGCCGCTGTGGTCTTTGTGCCCACTGGGAAGAGCTAAAGGAAGTACCACCCGTTTGCCGTGGGTGGCGTCCTGTAAGCCGGAAGAAGGGATCCTGGAGGTTGAGGGTTACCTGAGGTGGCGGTGCTTCAGGTTCCCAACACGCCTCTTTGGCCTGGCTTTTCGGTGCAGACGGGTGGCCGTGCGGTCCGGCACGGTCAATCGGCTGGTCACGCCGAGCCCTAGAGATACCACTTTGCTTTCTCTTCAACTCTTTTTGTATCTTTCCTGATACCAACCATATGCCCATTTACCTTACCCTTTTCTGTCTTTTTATCTCTAGAAGGCGGTGGCAAAACGGATCAATCGTGTAGGCATTTTGTTTATGCGAGTATATCTCACGTGTATCTCTAACACCTGCGAGTTGGATAACCACTCCATTATGGTGTTCCCTTGTAGGGCTCCGTGGAGGGCGGAGAGCACTTGGGACGAAACTAGGAATTTTTTCTCATGGCTCATGGAAAAAAACACAACCGCACCCACGCACCTAACCGCAACGCACCTAAACGTAAAAAAGACGAGGATTCATCCGAATCGGATGAACACAGTCAAAATTCCAGTCAGCAGTCAAGTCAACAATCAAGTCAGCAGTCTGCTGAACCAAACTTTGACAATGTTCCGCGTTTCTTGGTCGTCACGTCGCTTGACGATACACGAACTGTGTCAAGCCTTTCTCCCTTTGTTATCGAGAAAAGTATTGTCGCCATAGCCGGACACCCAAAGAGTATTAAATCACTCAAATCAGGTGACCTTCTCTTGGAACTCGAGAGAAAACCGCAAGTTGTAAGCCTGCTCGCCACCAAAAAACTCTTTGATCTTTCGGTAAAAATATCTCTTCACAACACACTAAACTCATCTAAAGGAGTGATTCGCAGTCCAGAACTGCGTCCTTGTTCAGACGAAGAGATCATTGATAACCTGAAAGATCAAGGGGTTATTGGTGTTCGTAACATCAAAGTCCGTAGAAATGGTGTACTAAAACCAACAGCAACTTATGTGTTGACTTTTAATACACCAATTCTACCCAAGAAAATCAAAGTAGCATATCTTTCCATTAACGTAGAGGTATACATCCCAAACCCTCTTAGATGTTACTCTTGTCAGGCTTTTGGCCATCACGAAAGCAGATGTCAGAGAAAACAACTCTGTCCTAATTGTGGTGAAGAAAAGCATGTTGATAATCACCTCAACTGCAAAAATGAACCCAAATGCGTAAATTGTGATGGCAAACATGCTGTTTTCTCCCGAGACTGTCCGGCGTGGAAAAAAGAAAAAGAAATACTTACCGTCAAATACCAAAGGGGGATAACATTCCCAGAAGCGCGGAAGATTGTCGAAGAGCGATACATAACACCAACCACCAGTTTCGCCAGCATCACAAAGGGTGCTGGTGTAAAATGTACCAGCTCCGCAACACAGACTGCTGAATCATACATTGCTGAACTGAAAAAGTCTGGTGCATGGAGTAAATCCACTCCAGCACCACAAAGTTCAACCAATTTATCAAAAGGCGCAAACCAGGTTGCTTCGGATCGGTCGACAGCGACCGTACCGAAGCCAGCGCCGAATGTAAAAGAGAAACCCGACTCAGGTCGAACTAATAAGGGGTCGCAAGATCCGATCAAAAAACATCAATTGTCTCAAAGACAAACAGACAGACAACGTAAAATGGAAAGAGACAATATAAAATTTCAGAATAGATTCGGATCTTTGAGTGACAGTGATATGGAGTTGACTGAAACTCCATCATCACCAAGTGGCAATAACAGATCGAGGTCTGCCACACCACGAGCTGGTGGTAGCAGATCTATATCACCAATTGCACCTCCATAATAGTTTCTAGTCTTTAAATATCTCTCCTTAAAATGGATTTAAAACACAAAATAATACAATGGAATTGTCGAGGTCTTAAATCGAATTATAATGAACTCTTATTACTTATTTCGCTACTAACCCCATCGGTGTTTTGTTTGCAAGAAACTTTTTTAAAAATTAATGACAACATAGATGTCAGGGGTTTCAATACATACAACTATATCTATTCTGGTGGTAACAAACCATCTGGTGGCAGTTCAATTTTTGTTAAATCATGTTTACCACAAAGAGAGATCAAATTAAAAACAGACCTACAAGCTGTAGCAGTATCGGTTTCTCTGGATAAAGAAACTACAATATGCTCTTTATATATTCCACCCTCATTTTCTTTAAAGCCCGAACATCTTGACTCATTGCTGAGTCAACTTCCATCGCCATATCTTTTAGTTGGCGACTTCAATGGTCACAATATTCTATGGGGCTGTACAGATATCAATAACAGAGGAGCACTTGTTGAAGATTTTATTGCAAAGAACGATCTTTGCTTGATGAATGATAAATCTTATACTTACCTTCACCCTGCGACAGGTCATTTGTCTTCTTTAGATCTCTCTTTGTGTCACCCATCTCTCTTCTTGGACTATGACTGGTCTGTTCATGATGATCAGTGCGGAAGTGATCACTTCCCTGTTATAATTGAGAGTGTAAACGAACCAGATGAGGACTGTAACCAGAAATGGAAAATGAATAAAGCCGACTGGGAATTATTCCATAATTTATGTGAGGAAGAGTTATCAATTGATCATTTTAATGAATCATCCGACATTGTTTCTGATTTCACAGATACACTTATTAACATATCAGAACAATGCATTCCAAAGACCTCCACAAATACTAAGAAAAGCAAGCCTTGGTTTAATAATGACTGTAAAGAAGCTATTAAAAAGCGTAAACAGGCTCTAAATAAGTTCTGCAAAAATCCCACTTCAGAAAAGCTCAACGACGTAAAAGTTTTTAGAGCTAAAGCTCGGCGAACAATCCGAGCTTCCAAACGAAAGTCATGGAGAGAATATGTCTCCAAATTGAACTATAAAACCCCTATTAAAAAGGTTTGGGATATGGTACGAAAAATTTCAGGAAAAACAAAGTCTTCTAGTTTTACACATTTAAATACTGAATTTGACACAATAGCTTCAACAAAAAAAGATATTTCAGATACTCTTGGGCACACATTCTTGAGAAATTCATCATCGCGTAATTATTCTGACACTTTTAGAAATTTCAAAAAGGACCAAGAGAAAAGAAATCTAAACTTTAAATCACTTAATCACGAAGAATATAACAAACCTTTTAACTTATCCGAACTCGTTGAAGCCATTGAAAAATCACATGATACGGCAACCGGCCCCGATGAAATTCATTATCAGATGCTTAAACATCTGCCAAAAAGTTCTCTTACAACACTTTTAGATATCTTTAATAATATTTGGGAAACGGGGGTCTGTCCTGAGAGCTGGCGTGTAGCTACAGTTGTACCAATTCCGAAACCAGGGAAAGATCATGCAGAACCTACAAATTATCGTCCGATAGCTTTGACAAGTTGTTTGTGTAAAACATTGGAGAGAATGATAAACAAGAGATTAGTCTGGTACTTAGAGTCCAACAACCTCATTTCAGAATATCAATCGGGCTTTCGTTCGGAACGTAGTACCAATGACAATTTAATAAGACTAGAAACATTTATACGAGATGCTTTTATTAACAAAGAACACGTAGTAGCTGTCTTTTTCGACTTGGAGAAAGCATATGATACAACATGGCGATATGGAATATTGAAAGATCTACATAACATTGGCTTAAGAGGAAAACTTCCCAGTTTTATTGAAAGCTTTTTAGGGGAGCGCATGTTTCAGGTGCGTGTGGGGTCTACCGTGTCAGATTTCTATGATCAAGAACAGGGTGTCCCACAGGGTAGTATTCTTTCAACTACGCTATTTAACATAAAAATAAACAATATTGTACAATGTTTGGACGACAAAACTGATTGTTCATTGTATGTTGATGATTTTTGTATATGTTACCGTTCAAAAAATATGAAAACAATTGAACGAAAGTTACAACAAAATTTAAAAAGAATAGAAGAATGGACTGATAAAAATGGTTTCAAGTTCTCCAAGTCGAAAACGCAGTGTGTTCATTTTTGTAAACTACGGAAGAAACACGAACATCCTTCCCTGTTTTTATACGGATCACAAATTCCTGTTGTTGAAGAAGCCAAATTTCTTGGGGTCATATTTGATCAAAAGTTATCTTTTATTCCCCATATTAAATATCTTAAAGCGAAATGCTTAAAAGCTTTGAATCTTTTGAAAGTTTTAGCTCATACAAGTTGGGGAGCAGATCGGTATACTTTATTACATCTTTACCGGTCTTTAATAAGATCTAAATTAGATTATGGGTCTGTTGTTTATGGTTCCGCCAGAAAGTCCTATTTAAAATCCTTGGATACTATCCATCACCAAGGCCTTCGTCTGGCCATGGGAGCCTTCCGTACTTCTCCCGTATTAAGCCTCTATGTAGAAGCAGGTGAACCATCTTTAACCTCGCGCAGAGAGAAACTTTCTCTTCAGTATGCTATTAGACTTGCTGCAAATCCATCTAACCCGGCATCCAAAATTTCATTTCGACCTCAATTTGTAGATAGGTATGAAACTAAACCCACAGCAATTAAACCTTTTGGATTACGTATTTTACCACTGCTGGAAAATTCAGGTATCGACCTTAAAAATATTCAAAAACATGAAACCGCCGAAGTTCCATCTTGGTGTATTAAACAACCTTCTATTCTGTTCGACTTACATGATGGCAAAAAATCCGAATCAAATCCGATACTTCTCAAACAAAACTTTCAGTTACTGCAATCACGTTACGATGATTACCAGCAAGTCTATACTGATGGTTCCAAAGAAGGAGATAAAGTTGGTTGTGCGTATGTTTCTAAAGATACGCACAAAACCATGCGCCTTCCAGATGGTTCATCTATTTTTACAGCTGAAGCCAAAGCAATAGACCTAGCTTTAGATTTTATCAGTTCTTCAACAATTCAAAAAGCAATTATATTTTCTGATTCACTTTCTGTGCTTAAGGCTTTAGACCATTCATCATCTAAAAATCCTCAAATTCAAAAATTGATCGAAAAACATCATGAAATTTCTAAAACACACCAAATCTTGTTTTGTTGGCTTCCGAGCCATATTGGCATTGTCGGCAATGAATATGCTGACAAGAAAGCAAAGGAATCGCTCAATCTTGATCCATCTGTTTTTAAAGTTCCTTTTAATAATTTTAAACCATTTATCAATAGATACATCTTGTCGGAATGGCAAGGCGAATGGGACCGTGCAATAAATAACAAACTCCATGCCATTAAACCTGTCGTTAGTACAAAATGCTCTCCTCCACAGTTTTCCAGAAAAGAGGACGTAGTATTAACACGACTGCGCATCGGCCATACTAGAGTTACTCATTCTTATATTTTTAATGGTGATGATCAGCCTTCTTGTGTAGGTTGTGATCAGCCATTCACTGTGAAACATATCTTAATTGACTGTGTTGACTTTTCACCTTCACGTATTTTATATTTCAAAGCTGACACTTTGCAACAACTGTTTCGAGATGTACCTGTTGATAACATTATTTTATTCTTAAAAGAAATTGGTCTTTTTCATAAGATTTAACTGTTTCAGATTTTTATACATTATCATTCTGACTTGTTACTTTTAATATCATCATAATTATTCATGCCGTTTAACCGTTAACCGACTGACGCTTATGACCCACCAGGAGGGTTGACGCGTCGTTAAACACGAAATCATCATCATACCCCGCCATCGGGGCAAGTTGTTACATACACTGGGGTAAGTTGGTACACGCTGTAGTCCTAATGAATAACATATTTCAAATGGATTTAAGCTTTATAAAACATTCTAAGTAGTAGGCCTTAAACAAAACATTTGCCAAAATAATAGTAATACGTCATTATACTGAAATACGAGAACAATAATAGCTACATGTACTTCAAAAATGAAATATTTCAACAGATTGAACCTTGTTACTATTAACAGCAACTGTAACACAACAATAATTAAGATTGTTCAAGTCAAGTCAGACTTCATAAAGTCAATCAGCCATTCTGACAATTCTACCGATTAACATTAAAAGAAATCCAATACAGGCATAACCACAGGAATCTGCCCGAGACCTACGAAAGACCGGTAAGGTCACTTCAACATTATGAGTTCACGGTTTCAACTCCATGAATTCACGATTTAGCGATTCCATCTCCACTTTCAACTATTTTAATTCAACTTGAATTCACGAATTCAACTTCATGAATTCTCAACTTCACGAACTCACAATTTCAAATTTGTGAAGGTGTAAACATGAACATCGAAATCTGAAGCTGAAGTTATGAATTCGTGACGTTGAAATCGTGAATTCGTGAAGTTGAAATCGTGAATTCAAGTTGAATTAATAAAGTTGAAAGTGTCTTTTCGTGAAGCTGAAATTGTATACTCATTAAGTTGAACTAACCCTACGGGCCTTTCTTAAGCAAATGAGGCTATGATATTTTTAATTGCCGAATCACTTTACAAGTTGTTTTCAGGTTAAAACATGTCATCTTGCTCTCCGTCAGATTCACAATTGTGACATATGTAGATCTGGTTTTTCGCGACGTCGGTGCACTCTTTATGTGACCAACCATTACAGGACTGACACTTAACCCAACGCTCACGGGATCGACTGTTGGAATATGGTTCAATGCATACCAAGCAGTAGCATTCATCCTCATCTGAAGAAGAATCAACCTGTTTGCCTTTTGTTTTCTGTTTTGTCTTCTTTGATTTCTTTTTAGAGTTTGTATTCGGTCTTCCTGCTTTTTTGATGACCTTGTCTTGTTTCGACTTTTTAATCTCGAGTGCAGCTTCAAGCGCTTTCTTTTCGGGAGTATTAGTTAATACTGCACTTTTAGCTTTCCGTCTTTTTGTGGTGTTTTTTCTAGGCGCAGCTTTCGGGAAAGGACGCACCTTTTCTGGTGAAAACAAAGTCCCGTCTTTATTGCAGTGCACAGGGCTGTTAGATTGCAATGAGCTAACCTTTTTCACGGCACTGTAGTGGGCAGAGCTATCCGTACCAGATAATACTAGATAAATGTCGCCTTTGAATTCGATATTAGGCCTTCCTGGACCGACGGCAATTATGGTCACTTCTGTGGCGGACGTAAGGCGATAAATGATGGCCGATATTCCAAGGCTGTTACATAAAGCAGACATAATGAGATCTGCAGTATCATTGTTATATTCTTTATGTTCAACATATCGCATTATATCATCATGCACATTGTGGCCATTAGAAAATTCTTTATAATGATCGGCATGTTCGTCAACTTCCTTCAGCAACAATGTACAGAGTGTATCGCTTGTCACTTCTAGAATGCCTTCTTCTTTGAGACTTCTTGCAACTGCGTGTAATAGGCAATGACCATCACCAGGTATAGTTACAACTTCCCGGTCAATAGGCTGAAGCTTGAGACCTACTGTGGCGAAAGCCTGTTCATCTGTGTAGGGTACATCGACTGTCATGGGTGCTCCAGTTGGCTCAACGTGCTGCGGAGAAGTATCATTGCAGGCTGTGTGTGAATCACCGTTAATCTCGGTCGTATCTGGACGATCTGTTACAAATGAAGGACCATATTCTATGTCATCGAAAATTTCTTCATTCAGTGGACAAATTCCTGAAACCTGAAAAAGCAATGAAATTAAATACATTGTAATAAACATTAACCCTCTGCATGCTGAGAAAATTGTCGTCTGCAGAAAATGTCGTCTGCTTAATTCTTAAATTTCTTCCAATTTTCCCAAAATTCTTAAGAAATACTGTCTGAATGTCAAACAGCTTGGAACCTGACCAGACGCCGATTTACTCGGCGTCTGGTCTGGTTCCAAGCTGTTTGCAAAGGTTCAATTATCACATCTCAGCATGCTAAGGGTTAAGGTATTCAAGGTTTCGCAGATCATGGTCATAACGTATGCAAAATTTGGAACAACTATCTATTCAACTCAAATGGTAAATTAACCTTTAGCATGCTGTAGGGGATTATTGAACCTTTGCAAACAGCTTGGAACCAGACCAGACGCCGAGTAACTCGGCGTCTGGTCAGGTTCCAAGCTGTTTGACATTCAGAGAGTATTACTTAAGAATTTTGAGAAAATTGGATTAAATTTAAGAATTAAGCTGACGACACATTGAGCAGACGACAATTTTTCCAGCATGCAGAGGGTTAAAGCACAACAGTACAATGCCATAACATAACACACAATTAGGGATGGTTTCATCAGAAAAACGAAAATCAGTAAGTTTTAATAAAATCGAGTAGGTAACGGATTTGTTTTCAATGCTTTCAAAGGATCTCATCACTTCTCAGATTTTATTTTACTACAAAAAGATTTTGAAGACATTAGTTAGACGTACCTTAAATCCGCTTGATGAATTCATTTGATTAGCTGCTCTTTTCCAAGCTTCTCCAGCAATGCCAGGCAAGTGGTAGATGTTCATGGTCATTGCAGGATTAGCTCGCATCCATGTATCCTGAAGAGATGATACAAATTTCTTGAACGGCCCAAAGACTGTTCGATCCAATGGTTGAAGCTTGTGACTGGTGTGCGGCGGGAAGGAGAGCATTATGATACCATTATCACGTGCGAAATTGATGATGTCCAGGCTAACATGAGAATGGTGGTTATCAAGTAGCAAGAGTACTTTTCTATCTTTGCTCGGTTTAACATGCTTAACAAAATGTTCCATGAATTTCAGGAAATTTTCTGAGGTCATCCATCCGGAAGGGTGTGAGGCTCCGATGCATCCTACAGGTCCTCCAATTACGAAATGATCGTAATATCTTGCTCGAGGAAATATAAACATGGGTGGAACGCTGTTTCCCGTAGCATTTACTGCAGCGCACATCGTGACAAGACTACCCCTTTCCCCGGATGTCAAAGCCCCTACTTGTTTCGCACCCTTTAGTCCAACTATACTGGAGGGTTTTTGAACATTAGTGACGCCTGTTTCGTCTACGTTCCATATATCACATGGTTCTATGTTATCTCTCTCGATGACAGATTTCAAAAGCGCAAAGAAATTGGCTACATTTGTCTTGTTAAAGCTAGTTGCACGAGAAAGACTTGTGGGTTCTGGAGTTCGGATAGAGAGTGTTGGGTTTCTCTTCATAAATCCCGAAAACCAGTCCTGTCCTGCAGATTCGTTCAGTTTCCATTTTTCAGGCATTTCAATTCCAAATTCTCTTCCACATTCAAACGCCAGCTTCCTTACGTCCTTTGGTGATAGTCCAAAGAAAATGTTCGCCGTTTTAACAATGTAATCAGCAAGGATATTTTCCTGTTCAGCAGTAAACACTTGATGTGGTGATTTATAGCCGATATTAAAATCTCGCAAACCAATCGTTTGAGCCTCTTTAACGTATCGACATAGTGTCATAACTGGTATTCCAGTTTCAGCAGCTACGGACCTTATTGAACGTCCACCAAGCATAATCTCTCTCACACCATCCCGAATAACATCATGCGGTACTGTAGATCTGGCAGTTTTTCTTTGATAATTTCTAACCATCTGAAATAAAGACGGATACGACCAAGTCACGTTAAATCTTACTCTGAACAAAAATCTTGGTGCACGAGCATTTGGGCGTAGACCTACATGTACATAGGCTAAAACGGCAAGATGTAGACCTAGTCAATCCTAGATTTCACAGTATATCTCTTAAGGTTGATAAAACTCGTCAACATGCAAATATATACGTGAATTCACACGAAAATAACTCACATATTAAAAGAATTCTATAACAGGGGTAAGTTGGTACACTGTACCAATATGCCCCATGGTGCGTGTACCAACTTGCCCCAACCCTACATCACGTGACATGAATCAGGGTAGACAATTCAACAATAGCAAGTTTACTATTTTGAACCCAGCAAAATACACACAACACGATGTAAAGCTTTAATACCAAATCCCAATAGATTCTGTAAATTAATGGGTGTACAGTATGCATTTAAAAGGAAACCAAGAAAACTTACTTTTATTGATGAAATTGGATCTTTTCGCGAAAATTCGAAAAACTACATTTCCTGTTCTCTCCAGACTTAGGGAAAAGATGGCGGACTTCAAAATACAAATATTCTTGGAACCGATGACGTCATAAACTACGTCATAAATACTATACAGAGGCTGCACCAACTTGCCCCGTGTACCAACTAGCCCCGGTCTCCCCTACCTATCACCATTCCAAGTATGAAGTAAATCTATCAAAAGGTCAAGAAGTAATGACCTCCTAAAACTCGTACACAAAAACTTTAACATAAGAATTCAAAGTCTGTGACCTTGACCTCAAGGTTATTGTAATGAGAGCTGATGCTGCTGCTTTAAATTTGAGACCAGTATCTATTACCATACCTGCTTTAAATTTGAGACCAGTATCTATTACCATACCATGTACAAACTAAATCCATCCAAAGGTCAAGAAGTGATATGCTCCAAAAAACTTGGCAGGTCACAGACTTAGAAATTTAATCTTATCTTATACATGACTCTTCCCACAAATAAAGGTTAACCCAGCAGCCTCGTTACAGAGACTTAAGTTAAAACGTAAATGTACATTTTCCCTTGAATGTTGACCCTCATACAAGGTGGTGAAGATTGGATTTGACAACAATGCTGTCTACTTTCTTGATCACATTTCTCAGTATAACTGAGGCACCTTCTTTGAACCTTCCAAATTTAGTCTTGTCATATGCTGTGCATTTAACTGCCAATGTCTCATCTGCAACCACGCAGTAAATCAAAGCTTTCTGCTCATTTGCTTTGTTTACATACTTCTTCTCTGCATCAACACAAACAACAAAGACTTTCATATATTTTGTGCATGGTACTTGGCCCTTCTCTTTCATTAGGACAGCAAGAGTTGTAAAAGCTGACTGAAACAACAGACTAGAATCATCAATAGGCCAAGATGTTAAGATTAATTGAGGACCAGAAAATACAGCTGTATGCAAAATAGAAGTGAAGGCAGCGATAAGGAATATGAAGAATTAACCCACAGCTCCTATCAGAGACACCAAAGGGAAAGAAACACAAACATGAAATAACAAGACCCTAATTGACACACCAATAGCTGAAAGCCAAACGGACAGTCACTTTCCCACAAAATGGCCGATTGGCTATCTAAAACAACAAAAATATATAAGCGATACACACACTGAAAGACAATCCATAACAAAAATAAACGCGACAGAAGAACTGCATTGGAACGGTCAATGAAACAAATTACAGCGGGGCAAGTTAATTTTAAATTGGCAATATCAGGCCATATCATATAATAAATTACCTTTAACTCTGACAATCTTACCACTGATGCTCAATTGCACTTGCGTTCGAAGCCTCAAAACTTTGAATAAATAGATTTTATCATATGACGTCGCGTCTGAGAGTGTTATAACGCCACGTATTATTTTCGATAATCCACTAGTGGATTAACTATGCAAATTAGCTAGATACGTTCCGTAACGTTACATGTACGACGTCCTTAACGACGTCGCGTTTACTAAAGGCGGAATAGTGACATTTTTGTAAACAATCGCGAATAAAATGCGTTTTAAATGTCATATGATAAATAGAATCTTGCATTCGTGCTCATGTATTATTGAATTTATTAAACTCGTTGAGGAAAAGGGATAAAATGCTCGGCAAAGCCTCGCATTTTATTCCTTTTCCTCAACTCGTTTAATAAATTCAATAATACTCATGTATTATTGAATTTATTAAACTCGTTGAGGCAAAGGGATAAAATGCTCGGCAAAGCCTCGCATTTTATTCCTTTTCCTCAACTCGTTTAATAAATTCAATAATACATTAGCACTCATGTAAGATCCTCTATGTCAATAATTTATTAAACTCGTTGAAGAAAAGGGATAAAATGCTCGGCAAAGCCTCGCATTTTATTCCTTTTCCTCAACTCGTTTAATAAATTCAATAATACATTAGCACTCATGTAAGATCCTCTATGAATACACCTGTTACCCACGAAATAGAAGTGAAGCCTGTTACCCACGAAATAGAAGTGAAGGCAATGATGAAACTGATACCAAACAATGAATGAAAAAAAAAAAACCTTTCTGTACAATGACAGTCCATTTTCCTCTATTGTACCGATATACATTGAGCATTCAGTACACCAGATCATTGCAAATAATATTCATCATGTCAATTTTTTTCATGAAAAGACTATTTCAAGTTCATTTGGTCATTTTTTGTCTCTGAAAAGACTTTATATTTCAAGTTTTCATATCAATATGTTCATACAGAATTTGAGTTTCTTTCACCTTTTAGAAAAAAAATAGTGTATATAAACTGTCAACAGAAACTAAGTTATGACTTAGAATATATAAATTCATAAAAATATATAACCGTAATGACTTCAGCACCCAATTTCGCCCCAAGGTATTAGACTTCCTGCCTTGACGTGGCCCTGAGGCTCAATTCTCACTGGGCACATTGCCGCTGTGGTCTCTGTGCCCATTGGGAAGAGCTAAAGGAAGTACCACACGTTTGCCGTGGGTGGCGTCATGTAAGCCGGAAGAAGGGATCCTGGAGGTTGAGGGTTACCTGAGGTGGCGGTGCTTCAGGTACCCAACACGCATCTTTGGCCTGGCTTTTCGGTGTAGACGGGTGGCCATGCGGTTCGGCACGGTCAATCTAGCTTTCTTTTCCATTCTTTAGTATCTTTCTGATACCAACCATATGCCCATTTACCGTACCCTTTTCTATCTTTTTATCTCTAGAAGGCGGTGGCCAAACGGACCAATCGTGTAGGCATTGTGCTTATGCGAGTATATCTCACGTGTATCTCTATCACCTGCGAGTTGGATAACCACTCCATTATGGTGTTCCCTTTTAGGGCTCCAAGGAGGGCGGAGAGCACTTGGGACGAAACTCTGATATATTCATGAGGAATGGAAAAAACATCTCCGCAACGCACCTGAACGTAAAAAAGACGAGGATTCATCCGAATCGGAGGATCCCAGTCAGCAGTCTAGTCAACAGTCTAGTGAACAGTCTAGCCAGCAGTCTGCAGCATCAAAGCTAACAAATTTTCCACGCTTCTTGGTAACGACCTTAGGCGAAGATTCTCGCACTGTGTCAAGTTTATCACCATTCGTGATAGAAAAGTGCATAGTGTCCACTGCCGGACATCCCAAAAGCATAAAAACTTAAGTCAGGTGATTCTAATAGAAGTCGAGAGAGAACAGCATGTGAAAAGTCTGCTTGGTACAACAAAGTAGAAGTAAAACAAAGATCGGGAATCGATACAATTAACTTACTCCACCCATCATAGACACCAAAGGGAACGAAACACAAACATTAAGCGACCAGACCACAATGGAAACCTAAACAAAGGAAGGCCATAAGACAGTTACTTTCCCACAAAATGGCCATATGGCCATCCAAAATAAAAAGACACAAGTGATACACACAGTAAGTAACAAACAACACCATAAATAAAGCGCCACGGAAGAACCGCCTTGGAACGGTCAGTGGAATGATTTCCAATGGGGGGCTTAAATCGATTTTACGTGGCCACAATCCTCGCCCTTAATTCCGTCGCGATTTAGACAAATAATTTGTTCAGTCCGCATGAAGGCCTCCTAACTCATCAGTGCAACATCTCCGTGAATACAAAACATCAAAGAACCACAGAGGTGAGACAACGGTGAGGACTCGACAGCAAGAAACAACTGAAATGCTGGAGCAAAAGAAAACCAACAGTCTCTTTCATAACAATACAAGAACAGATCAGCCACAAGAGGTGCGCAATTCGTACCCATCGGAATACCCACAATTTGTCTAAATCACTTAGTACCGAATATTATATAAATATTGTCAAGTAGAACGGTGAGGGCATCACATACTTTCTGATATGACCAAAGTGTATAATTCTTATGCTCTTTAGAAGTGAAAAATGCATTTCTTACATTACATACAAGATAGAGAGAATCTTCTCTGTGAAAAGCCCATTCAATTAAATTATTAAGCTTTTCTTTTATAAGATTATGAGGAAGTGTAGTGTAAAGAGTGGAAAAATCGTAAGTAGACAGACTTGAAGCATGAAAATGTCTGCATTTCAATTTAGTTAAAACCTCATTCGAATTTTTTATAGACCAAAAAAGATTTCTTCCTGATCTTTCAAAGACTTTATCACAATATTTAATCACATGCTCTTCGATCTCAAGATCAAAGTATCTCTCATAATTCATGTAAAGGTGTTATCCGCAGCTCCGATGATGATGATGATTTCGTGTTTAAAGACGCGTCAACCCTCTTTGTGGGTCATAAGCGTCAAACGGTTAGTGGTTAACGGCATTGAGAATTATGAGGATATTAAAAGTAAAAAAGTTAGTTCGATATGTATAAAAATCTTAAACATTTAAATCTTATGAAAAAGTCCAATTTCTTTTAAGAATAAAATAATATTTTCAAAAGGTACATCTTGGAAGTATAAGTTACGTGAGGGTGAATAGTCAACACAGTCAATTAAGATATGTTTCACAGTGAATGGCTGATCACAACCTACACAAGAAGGCTGATCATCACAATTAAAAATATAAGAATGAGTAACTCTTATATGGCCGTTGCGCAGTCGCGTTAATACTACATGCTCTTTCCTGGAAACTTGTGGAGGAGACAGAGCATTTTGTTCCAACGACAGGTTTAATGGCACGGAGTTTGTTATTTATTTCACGGTCCCATTCGCATTGCCATTCCGACAAGATGTATCTGTTGATAAATGGTTTTAAATTAGAGGAATTTTAAAAACAGCTGGATCAAGATTGAGCGATTCCTTTGCTTTTTTGTCAGCATACATTGCCGACAATGCCGATATGTTTCGGAAGCCAACAAAACAAAATTTGGTGTGTTTTAGAAATTTCATGATGTTTTTCAATCAACTTTTGTATTTGAGGATTTTTAGATGATGAATGGTCTAAAGCCTGAAGCACAGAAAGTTAATCAGAAAATATAATCGCTTTTTGAATTGTTCAAGAACTGATAAAATCTAAAGCTAGGTCTATTGCTTTGGCTTCAGCTGTAAAAATAGATGAACCATCTGGAAGGCGCAAGGTTTGGTGCGTATCTTTAGAAACATACGCACAACCACCTTTATCTCCTTCTTTGGAACCATCAGTATAGACTTGCTGGTAATCATTGTAAAGTGACTGCAGTACCTGAAAGTTTTGTTTGAGTAGTATTGGATTTGATTCGGATTTGTTGCCATCGAATAGGATAGAAGGTTGTTTAATACACCAGGATGGAACTTCGGCCGTTTCATGTTTTTGAATTTTATTAAGCTCGATACCTGAATTTTCTAGCAGTGGCAATACACCTAATCCAAAAGGTTTGATTGCTGTGGGTTTAGTTTCATACTTATCTACAAATTTTGGTGGAAATGAAATTTGGAATGCCGGGTTAGATGGATTAGCAGCAAGTCTGAAAGCATACTGAAGAGAAAGTTTCTCTCTGCGCGAAGTTAAAGATGGTTCCCCTGCTTCTACATAAAGGCTGAATACTGGAGAAGTACGGAAAGCCCCCATAGCCAGACGAAGGCCTTGGTGATGGATAGTATCGAAAGAGTTTAAATAAGACTTTCTGGCAGAACCATTAACAACAGACCCATAATCTAATTTAGATCTTATCAGAGACCGGTAAAGATGTAATAAAGTGTACCGATCTACTCCCCAACTTGAATGAGCTAAAACTTTCAAAAGATTCAAAGCTTTTAAGCCTTTCGCTTTAAGATATTTAATATGGGGAATAAAAGATAACTTTTGATCAAATATGACCCCAAGGAATCCGTATAAAAACAGGGAAGGATGGTCGTGTTACTTCCGTAGCTTACAAAAATGAACACACTGCGTTTTCGACTTGGAGAACTTGAAACCATTTTTATCCCCTTTCTTCTATTCGTTTTAAATTTTGTTGTAACTTTCGTTCAATTGTTTTCTTGTTTTTTGAACGATAACATATACAAAAATCATCAACATATAATGAACAGTCTATTTTGTCGTCCAAACATTGTACAATATTATTTATTTTGATGTTTAATAGCGTATTTGAGAGACTACTACCTTGTGGGACACCCTGCTCTTGTTCATAGAGATCTGATAGGGTAGATCCAACGCGCACTTGAAATACACGCTCACCTAAAAAACTTTAAATGAAACTGGGAAGTTTTCCACTTAAGCCGAAGTTATGGAGATATGCTTTCTCCAAGTCGAAAAAGACAGTTACTATGTGTTCTTTGTTAATAAAAGCATTTCGTATAAATGTTTCTTGTCTTATTAAATTATCATTGGTACTACGTTCCGAACGAAAACCTGACTGATATTCTGAAATGAGGTTGTCGGACTCTGGTACTTAGACTAATCTCTTGTTTATCATTCTCTCCAATGTTTTACACAAACAACTTGTCAAAGCTATCGGTCGATAATTCGTAACCCCAGGTATTAGACTTCCTGCCTTGCCGTGGCCCTGGGGGATCAATTCCCACTGGGCACATTGCCGCTCTGGTCTCTGTGCCCACTTGGAAGATCTAAAGGAAGTACCACCCGTTTGCCGTGGGTGGCGTCCTGTAAGCCGGAAGAAGGGATCCTGGAGGTTGAGGGTTACCTGAGGTGGCAGTGCTTCAGGTATCAAAAACGCCTCTTTGGCCTGGCTTTTCGGTGTAGACGGGTGGCCGTGCGGTCCTGCACGGTTAATTGGCTGGTCGCGCCGAGCCGTAGAGATACCGCTTTGCTTTCTCTTCAACTCGTTTTGTATCTTTCCTGATACCAACCATATGCTCATTTACCTTACCCTTTTCTGTCTTTTTATCTCTAGAAGGCGGTGGCTAAACGGATCAATCGTGTAGGCATTTTGTTTATACGAATATATCTCACGTGTATCTCTAACACCTGCGAGTTGGATAACCACTCCATTATGGTGTTCCCTTGTAGGGCTCCACGGAGGGCGGAGAGCACTTGGGACGAAACTAGGATTTTAGCTTGTCTGTTTTTTGAAAAAAAAAACTTTCGAGCTATTGTCATCACTCCGGCGTCTGCGTTGTCGTTGTCGTCTGGCGTCGTCGTTCCAAAAAACTTAACCTTGGCTATAACTTAAAAAGAATTAGACCTAGCCTCATGAAACTTCATACACACACTCATCATCACAAGAGCTACATTTTGACCAAGGACCATAACAACATTGTTGATTTTGACTGAATTATCTCCCCTTTTCCATTTTTTTTCTGAAACACATTTTTTGCTCTCATTTTAATACTATTCACAACAGAGCCTTCAAACTTCACATGAATGTTCCTTGGGACAAGACCTTTTCAGTGATACCACACTTTTTGATCTGTGACCTTGACCTTTGAACTTTGACCTGTTTTTCGAAAATTTAACCGAAAACCTTAACCTTGACCATATTTCCAAAAGTATTTGGCCTACCTTCATGAAACTTCATACACATACTCACCATCACAAGAGCTACATTCCCTACAAGTTTTATAACTCCATCTTGCAATTTGATTGCTCTTGTTTGACTTAGAACTTTGGTTTTCTGAAAGAAACTGCAGACGAGCGTTGGCACCCGCATGCGGTGCTCTTGTTTTTCTTATGGCTAATGGGACTGTAAAGATATCAATAATAATAATAATCGACCTTATTTATAGAGGGTAACACATTTAGTAAACTAGTAAAAACAGGAGCACTCATCGAAGATTTTATTGCAAAAAGCGATCTTACCTTCACCCTGCGACAGGTCATTTGTCTTCTTTAGATCTCTCTTTGTGTCACCCATCTCTCTTCTTGGACTATGACTGGTCTGTTCATGATGATCAGTGCGGAAGTGATCACTTCCCTGTTATAATTGAGAGCGTAAACGAACCAGATGAGGACTGTAACCAGAAATGGAAAATGAATAAAGCCGACTGGGAATTATTCCATAATTTATGTGAAGAAGAGTTATCAGTTGATCACTTAAATGAATCATCTGACATTGTTTCTGATTTCACAGATACACTTATTAATATATCAGAACAATGCATTCCAAAGACCTCCACAAATACTAAGAAAAGCAAGCCTTGGTTTAATAATGACTGTAAAGAAGCTATTCAAAAGCGCAAACAGGCTCTAAATAAGTTCTGCAAAAGTCCCGCTTCAGAAAAGCTAAACGAAGTAATAGTTTTTAGAGCTAAAGCTCGGCGAACAATCCGACCTTCAAAACGAAAGTCATGGAGGGAATATGTTTCAAAATTGAACTACAAAACTCCCATTAAAAAGGTTTGGGTGGGTCAGGCCTCAGATCCTATGACGGTACCAACGTAAAGGCTTATTGAGAATTAGAGAGATCTAATTCAAGGTAATGTTGGTTGGTGCCTGATGCTCTTCCCTGGTCGGGCCCATTGGAGTCTAACTGTTGGTTTTCTTTTGCTCCAGCATTTCAGTGGTTTCTTGCTGTCGAGTCCTCACCCTTGTCTCACCTCTGTGGTTCTTTGATTATTTGTGTTCACGGAGATGTTGCACTGATGAGTTAGGAGGCCTTCATGTGGACTGAACAAATTATTTGTCTAAATCGCGACGGAAGTAAGGGCGAGGATTGTGGCCACGTAAAATCGATTTGAGCCCCCCAGTGGAAATCTTTCCACTGACCGTTCCAAGGCGGTTCTTCTGTGGCGATTTATTTATGTTGTTGTTTGTTACCTACTGTGTGTATCACTTGTGTCTTTTAATTTTGGATGGCCATATGGCCATTTTGTGGGAAAGTAACTGTCCTTATGGCCTTCCTTTGTTTAGGTTTCCATTATGGTCTGGTCGCTTAATGTTTGTATTTCTTTCCCTTTGGTGTCTTTGATGAGTGGAGTAAGTTAATTGTATCGATTCCTGATCTTTGTTTTACTTCTACTTTCCATTGTTTAGGTTTCTATTATAGTCTGGTCGCTTCATGTTTGTGTTTCTTTCCCTTTTGGTGTCTTCGATGCGTGGAGTAAGTTAATTTTATCGATTCCTGATCTCTGTTTTACTTCTTCTTTTAATACACCAGCTCTTCAAACTTGGATGTTACGTACACCAATGACGCCCTGGTCCCTCAGGTTTTCGATGATTTCTTCATCGCTCGAAGGATATAATTCTGGGCTGGGTATGACACCTTGACTGGAATTCATTGTATTGTGTAAGGACACTTTTACTCCGAGATCGAATATTGTTTTTCGTTTTAAGCAGAGATTCTACATGCTGTTTTCTGTCGACTTCATTTAGAAGGTCACCTGACTTAAGCTTTTTAATGCTTTTTGGTTGTCCGGCTATGGACACTATTCTCTTGTCGATGACGAAAGGTGATAGACTTGACACGGGACGTGTATCAACAAGTGATGCCATTACCAAGAAGCGAGGAACATTTGGTGATGCAGACTGCTGACTGGGTTCATAGGAGCCTGACTCCGATGACAAATCTTTTTTACGTTTTGTTGTATTGCGGTTACTAGAACAAGGCCTCCCCATGAAGAAAGCTTAAAGATTCGTCTCAAGTGCTCTCCGCCCTCCGTAGAGCCCTACAAGGGAATACCATAATGGAGTGGCTATCAGACTCGCAGGTATTAGAGATACACGTTGAGATATACTCGCATAACTAAATGCCTACACGATTGGACCGTTGGGCCATCGCCTTCTAGAGATAACAAGAGGGCGCTGGTTAGCTCACCTGATCCAATGAATAATAAGTGGGCCCTGGACAGGGTCAATTTGGGCCCCAGGGCTATAATTTGAACAATCTTGGTAGAGGTCCACAAGCTGAAGCTTCATATCGAATATGAAAGACCTGGGCTTTGTGGTTTCAGAGAAGATTTTAAAGGTTTACCCTGCATAAAGAAGTCTATGTAAAACAAGATTTTCCCTAAATAAGTCTATGTAAAACCAAAACCGGAGCGTGGGCATTTTTGGCCCCAGGGCTATGATTTGAACAATCTTGGTAGAGGTCCACTAGCTGAAGCTTCATAACATATATTAAAGACCTAAGCCTTGTGGTTTTAGAAAAGAAGATTTTTAAAGATTTTCCCTATATAAGTCTATGTAAAACCAAAGGGCCTCAGGCGGGGGCATTTTTTGTCTCGGTGCTATAATTTGGACAATCTTGGTAGCGGTCCACTAGCTGAAGCTTCATAACAAATATCAAAGACCTAAGTCTTGTGGTTTCAGAGAAGAAGATTTTTCAAGATTTTCCCTTAGTCTATGTAAAACCAATGGGCCCCGGAGCGGGGGCATTTTTGGCCCCAGGGCTATAATTTGAACAATCTTGGTAACGGTCCACTAGATGAAGCTTCATATCAAATATCAAAGACCTGGGCCTTGCAGTTTCAGAAAAGAAGATTTTTAAAGATTTTCCATATATAAGCCTATGTAAAACCAAAGGGCCCTGGGGCGGGGGCATTTTTGGCCCCAGCACTATAATTTGAACACTCTTGGTAGGGGTCTAGAAGCTGAAGCTTCATACCAAATATCAAAGACCTGGGCCTTGTGGTTTCAGAGAAGAAGACTTGAAGATTTTCCCTATATAAGCCCATGTAAAACCAAAGGGCCCCGGTGCGGGCGCATTTTTAGCTCCAGCACTATAATTTGAACAATCTTGGTAGGGGTCCACTAGATGAAGCTTCATACCAAATATCAAAGACCTGGGCCTTGCGGTTTCAGAGAAGAAGATTTTTCAAGATTTTCCCTATATAAGCCCATGTAAAACCAAAGGGTCCCGGTGCGGGGGCATTTTCGGCCCGAGCACAATAATTTGAACAATCTTGGTAGGGGTCCACTAGATGAAGCTTAATACCAAATATCAATGTCCTGGGCCTTGCGGTTTCAGAGTAGAAGATTTTTTAAGTTTTCGAGGAAAAAAAATATTTTTGGCTCCTGTGACCTATATGTGCAACGGACCGGAACCATTTGAACAACTTTGAAAGGGGACCACCTAAGGATCATTCCTGTGAAGTTTGGTCAAAATCTGATCAGTGGTTTAGGAGATGTCGTTTGAAGAAAAAGTTTACGGACGCACGCACGCACGACGGACAAAAAGTGATCCCAAAAGCTCACCTTGTCACTACGTGACATGTGAGCTAAAAAAACCTAAAAGGGTAAGGTAAATGGGCAAATGGTTGATATCAGGAAAGATACAAAAAGAATGGAAGAGAAAGTTCAGGGGTATCTCTAGGGCAAGGCGCGACCAGCCTATTGACTGTGCCGGACCGCACAGCCTCCCGTCTACACCGAAAAGCCAGGCCAGAGGCGTGTTGGATAACTGAAGCACCGCAACCTCAGGCATCCCTCAACCTCCAGGATCCCTTCTTCCGCCTTACAGGACGCCAACCACGGCAAATGGGTTGTACTTCCTTTAGCTCTTCCCAGTAGGCACAGAGACTAAAGCAGCAACGTGCCCAGTGGGAATTTAGGCCCCAGGGCCACGCCAAGGTAGGAAATCAAATACCTGGGGGTATGGTTCTGCCAGAAAGTCCTATTTAAAATCGTTGGATATTATCCATCACCAAGGCCTTCGTCTGGCTATGGGAGCCTTTCATACTTCTCCCGTATTAAGCCTTTATGAAGAAGCAGGTGAACCATCTTTAACTTTGCGCAGAGAGAAACTTTCTCTTCAGTATGCTATCAGACTTGGTGCTAATCCAGCTAACCCGACTTTCAAAATTTCATTTCCATCTGAATTTGTAGCTAATTTCATTTCCATCTGAATTTGTAGATAAGTATTGAATTAAACCCACAGCAATCACTGCTAGAAAATTCCGGTATCGACCTTAAAATATTCAAAAACATGAAACTGCCGAAGTTCCATCTTGGTGTTTTAAAAATAAAAAGCCTTCTTTTCTGTTTGACTTACATGATGGCAAAAAATCCAAATCAAATCCAATGCTACTCAGACAAAACTTTCAGGTACTACAGTCACGTAATGATGATTACCAGCAAGTCTACACTGATGGTTCCAAAGAAGGATAAAAAGTTGGTTGTGCGAATGTTTCTCAAGATACGCACCAAATATTGCACCTTCCAGATGGTTCACCTATTTTTTACAGCTCAAGCCAAAGCAATAGACCTAGCTTTAGATTTTATCAGTTCTTCAACATTTCAAAAAGCAATTATATTTTCTGATTCACTTTCTATGCTTAACGCTTTAGACCATTCATCATCTAAAAATCCTCAAATACAAAAGTTGATTGAACTAGAAATGTGTCAATACAACACAAATGCCCCCGCCCAGGGACCTACCTCCCCCCCCCTCAATGACCTTAAGGTCATGCTGCAGAGGCGGGGTTATGGCTGAATGAAACTTTTGACATGTATCTATCATCATTCCAAATATGTAGCAAATCCATCACATGGTTAAAGAAATATGAACTCTCAAAATATAATATAAAAAATTTCCATGTCTGTGACCTTGACCTTCAGTTAAGGGGTGGGGGGTATGGCTCAATGAAACTTTGGACCTGCAACTATTGTCATACCAAATATGAAGCAAATCCATTTTTGAGTTTGGAAAATATAAGCTATTAATATATTTAATTTTGATAATTTCTATGTCTGCGACCTTGCCCTTGAAGTCATAGGCATGGGTGGGGGTATTACTGAATATATCTTTGGACCTGCATCTATCATTAAACCAAATATGAACCAAATGAATCATAAAAGTTAAAAGTTCAACGTGGTACAAATACCTTAACCTGAGTGTTAAACTTTAAAAAATTCTAAGTCTGTGACCTTGATCTTGAGACCATGGGTAGGTGTGGTGGTATTGCTGGATAAAACTTTGGATCCATATCTATCATCATACTAAATATAAACCACATCCACTGCATGATTTGAAAAATATGAGCTCAAGTTCTACCCTGACCGAAAACCTTAACCTGAATCTTAAACATTAAAAATTTCTAAGTCCGTGACCTTGACTTTGAGACCATGGGTAGGTGTGGTGGTATTGCTGGATAAAACTTTGGATCCATATCTATCATCATACTAAATATAAACCACATCCACTGCATGATTTGAAAAATATGAGCTCAAGTTCTACCCTGACCCAAAACCTTAACCTGAGTCTAACAGGATTACGTACGTACGTACACACTTTCGTACATTCGGACGCACGTACCCATGGACGCACGTACGGAAAACCTAAAAACTATATGCCCCCGGCATCATACGATGCGGGGGCATAAAAACATCATGAAATTTTTAAAACACACCAAATCTTGTTTTGTTGGCTTCCGAGCCATATCGGCATTGTCGGCAATGAATATGCTGACAAGAAAGCAAAGGTATCGCTCAATCTTGATCCGTCTGTTTTTAAAATTCCTTTTAATAATTTTAAACCATTTATAAACAGATACATTTTGTCGGAATGGCAAGGCGAATGGGACCGTGCAATAAATAACAAACTCCATGCCATTAAACCTGTCGTTGGAACAAAATGCTCTCCTCCACAGTTTTCCAGGAAAGAGGATGTAGTATTAACGCGACTGCGCATCGGCCATACTAGCGTTCTTCATTCTTATATTTTAAATGGTGATGATCAGCCTTTTTGTGTAGGTTGTGATCAGCCATTCACTGTGAAACATATCCTAATTGCCTGTGTTGACTTTTCATCCTCACGTAACTTATATTTCACAGCTGACACTTTGCAACAACTGTTTCAAGATGTACCTGTTGATAATATACTACACAAAGTTTGATAGGGATCACTTTTTTAATGCAAAATAATTTTTGGATGAATTAATCAGCTGAATCCAAATTTGATACATAATGATAGAAAACGTATCCTTCACAAAACCTAGTGATTAATTTTGTCAACTGGTACTGCATTCAAGCGTGACAACAGCAAACGTCTTGGCACCCCCAAAATTTGCCGTTACACGAAGGGATTTGGACAACTGATTTTTCACAAATTTTCAAATTTGTTTAGACAAACGTGCTTAATAACGTGTATGGCGTACAATGGCATCAATTACAGTACGACACCGCTTGCGCATGCTCGTAATCCGAGTCTGTATCCGGTTTTGTGAAATCAGCTTTCATTCAGCAACCAATCCATCTTTGAGCTCCTGTAAAGTCCTCGGATGCACAGGTCGGGCTGAAACAGAACTCTGTAGCATGTCCCGCGCATGCTCAATCGGATTTAAGTGCGGTGACCGAGCAGGCCAGTCCATACGAACGATTGTCTCACGTTCCAGGTAGGAATCAGTGACGTTGGCAGGGTTGAGACGGGCATTATCATCCATCAGAATAAAGTCCGGGCCGATAGCATCTGCATATGGTCTCACAAACTCATCAAGAATCTCATTACAGTACCTCACTGCCATTAACGTTCCGTTTTCAACGACGTACAAGTCAGGTTTACCGTTCACGCTTATCCCAGCCCAAACCATGACTAACCCCTTTCCATAGCGATCATGCTCTGCCACATTTAATTCATCGAATCGCTGTTTAGACATTCGCCGCACTAATTGACGTTTATAAGTGAAGTCTAGACAGAATCTGGACCCCTCAGTAAACAGTACTGGCGTCAAGTCACGAACCGTCCACCTGACGTGAGTTCTGACAAAGTGTTACCGGTCTAGCACGTGCTGTCTCGTCAACGGGACACGTACAGCAGGCCTCATGGCATTAAGTCCGAACTCGTGGAGTCCGTTTCTGACAGTTTGTGTAGAAATTCGTACTCCAGTTCCGTTCATAAGCTCGTTATGCAAACGCGTAGCGTTCAGGAACCGTTGACGTCGAGACTGAATCAACAAGAAACGGCCCTGACGTTGAGTTGTAGCCCTTTCTCGACCCCGCCGCGGCTGTGTGAAGGATTTCCGTGGGTAGGATGCCGACTCCACATTCGTGAAACCACGCTCTGAGACACATTCAGAATCCCAGCAACACGACGTTGAGAGACGCAAGATTCCAACATTCCGACGCAACGATTCATTTCTTCGGGGCTCAGACGGTTTCTTAATTGTCCCCCTAGGCATTTTAGTGTTTCACAAATCAAATGAAGTCCTTTTTACGCTTGGTAAAGGAACACTGACAAGTTTGATTGGTCTGTTGGAAAGCAGTGCTACGCAAGATTTTGGGGGTGCATGAATTCATTTGCGAATTGTGAGAAGTGTACACTTTTATGAGTACTGAACTGCACACGAGTTTCTGCTTAAGATATTTATCAATATACCGAGTACAAATTCTGTCAAGAACTTATTAATTTTCTGTGCAAAATTTGGTACATAAAAAGTGAGTAGGTATAAAACGGTGGGGCAAATTACCTGCAAATTCCCTTCAAAGGCAAATTCCCTTCAATGGCAAATTTCCTTGATAAAAATCCCCCTCCCTGTGGTATCATTCCCTGACAAAATTCCCGTCTTATTTGACTCCATTTTCTCTAGCATGTTTTATATGGTATTGTAAGATGTCAACCTGTTGCAATGATCAGGAATCGATAAAGCTCAGTCGGTAGAGGTCAGTTGTTTAAGGCTACTTCGCGGGATATTTTTGTTATAGTTGATATATATTATATATATCTGTATTTAGACTATAATAAAACATTTACCAATCACCTCTGTGGTTCTTTGATTTTTGTGTTCACGGAGATGTTGCACTGATGAGTTAGGAGGCCTTCATGCGGACTGAACAAATTATTTGTCTAAATCGCGACGGAAGTAAGGGCGAGGATTGTGGCCACGTAAAATCGATTTAAGCCCCCCAGTGGAAATCTTCCACTGACCGTTCCAAGGCGGCTCTTCTGTGGCGATTTATTTATGTTGTTGTTTGTTACTTACTGTGTGTATCACTTTTGTCTTTTGGTTTTGGATGGCCATATGGCCATTTTGTGGGAAAGTAACTGTCCTTATGGCCTTCCTTTGTTTAGGTTTCCATTATGGCCTGGTCGCTTAATGTTTGTATTTCTATCCCTTTGGTGTCTTTTATGGGTGGAGTAAGTTAATTGTATCAATTCCTGAATTTTGTTTTACTTCTACTTTTCTAAAATGGAAGGATCAAAGAAAGAAGCCTTATTGAAAAAATATTACTTTAACCCTAAGGCCCCCAGGTATTAGACTTCCTGCCTTGCCGTGGCCCTGGGGGCTCAATTCCCACTGGGCACATTGCCGCTGTGGTCTTTGTGCCCACTGGGAAGAGCTAAAGGAAGTACAACCCGTTTGCCGTGGGTGGCGTCCTGTAAGCCGGAAGAAGGGATCCTGGAGGTTGAGGGTTACCTGAGGTGGCAGTGCTTCAGGTACCCAACATGCCTCTTTGGCCTGGCTTTTCGGTGTAGACGGGTGGCCGTGCGGTCCGGCACGGTCAATCGGCTGGTCGCGCCGAGCCCTAGAGATACCGCTTTGCTTTCTCTTCAACTCTTTTTGTATCTTTCCTGATACCAACCATATGCCCATTTACCTTACCCTTTTCTGTCTTTTTATCTCTAGAAGGCGGTGGCAAAACGGATCAATCGTGTAGGCATTTTGTTTATGCGAGTATATCTCACGTGTATCTCTAACACCTGCGAGTTGGATAACCACTCCATTATGGTGTTCCCTTGTAGGGCTCCACGGAGGGCGGAGAGCACTTGGGACGAAACTAGGAATTTTTTCTCATGGCTCATGGAAAAAAACACAACCGCACCCACGCACCTAACCACAACGCACCTAAACGTAAAAAATGACGAAGATTCATCCGAATCGGATGAACACAGTCAAAATTCCAGTCAGCAGTCAAGTCAACAATCAAGTCAGCAGTCTGCTGAACCAAACTTTGACAGTGTTCCGCGTTTCTTGGTCGTCACGTCGCTTGACGATACACGAACTGTGTCAAGCCTTTCTCCCTTTGTTATCGAGAAAAGTATTGTCGCCATAGCCGGACACCCAAAGAGTATTAAATCACTCAAATCAGGTGACCTTCTCTTGGAACTCGAGAGAAAACCGCAAGTTGTAAGCCTGCTCGCCACCAAAAAACTCTTTGATCTTTCGGTTCAAATATCTCTTCACAACACACTAAACTCATCTAAAGGAGTGATTCGCAGTCCAGAACTGCGTCCTTGTTCAGACGAAGAGATCATTGATAACCTGAAAGATCAAGGGGTTATTGGTGTTCGTAACATCAAAGTCCGTAGAAATGGTGTACTAAAACCAACAGCAACTTATGTGTTGACTTTTAATACACCAATTCTACCCAAGAAAATCAAAGTAGCATATCTTTCCATTAACGTAGAGGTATACATCCCAAACCCTCTTAGATGTTACTCTTGTCAGGCTTTTGGCCATCACGAAAGCAGCTGTAAGAGAAAGCAACTCTGTCCTAATTGTGGTGAAGAAAAGCATGTTGATAATCACCTCAACTGCAAAAATGAACCCAAATGCGTAAATTGTGATGGCAAACATGCTGTTTTCTCCCGAGACTGTCCGGCGTGGAAAAAAGAAAAAGAAATACTTACCGTCAAATACCAAAGGGGGATAACATTCCCAGAAGCGCGGAAGATTGTCGAAGAGCGATACATAACACCAACCACCAGTTTCGCCAGCATCACAAAGGGTGCTGGTGTAAAATGTACCAGCTCCGCAACACAGACTGCTGAATCATACATTGCTGAACTAAAAAAGTCTGGTGCATGGAGTAAATCCACTCCAGCACCACAAAGTTCAACCAATTTATCAAAAGGCGCAATCCAGGTTGCTTCGGATCGGTCGACAGCGACCGTACCGAAGCCAGCGCCGAATGTAAAAGAGAAACCCGACTCAGGTCGAACTAATAAGGGGTCGCAAGATCCGATCAAAAAACATCAATTGTCTCAAAGACAAACAGACAGACAACGTAAAATGGAAAGAGACATTATAAAATTTCAGAACAGATTCGGATCTTTGAGTGACAGTGATATTGAGTTGACTGAAACTCCATCATCACCAAGTGGCAATAACAGATCGAGGTCTGCCACACCACGAGCTGGTGGTAGCAGATCTATATCACCAATTGCACCTCCATAACAGTTTCTAGTCTTTAAATATCTCTCCTTAAAATGGATTTAAAACACAAAATAATACAATGGAATTGTCGAGGTCTTAAATCGAATTATAATGAACTCTTATTACTTATTTCGCTACTAACCCCATCGGTGTTTTGTTTGCAAGAAACTTTTTTAAAAATAAATGACAACATAGATGTCAGGGGTTTCAATACATACAACTATATCTATTCTGGTGGTAACAAACCATCTGGTGGCAGTTCAATTTTTGTTAAATCATGTTTACCACAAAGAGAGATCAAATTAAAAACAGACCTACAAGCTGTAGCAGTATCGGTTTCTCTGGATAAAGAAACTACAATTTGCTCTCTATATATCCCACCCTCATTTTCTTTAAAGCCCGAACATCTTGACTCATTGCTGAGTCAACTTCCATCGCCATATCTTTTAGTTGGCGACTTCAATGGTCACAATATTCTATGGGGCTGTAAAGATATCAATAACAGAGGAGCACTTGTTGAAGATTTTATTGCAAAGAACGATCTTTGCTTGATGAATGATAAATCTTATACTTACCTTCACCCTGCGACAGGTCATTTGTCTTCTTTAGATCTCTCTTTGTGTCACCCATCTCTCTTCTTGGACTATGACTGGTCTGTTCATGATGATCAGTGCGGAAGTGATCACTTCCCTGTTATAATTGAGAGTGTAAACGAACCAGATGGGGACTGTAACCAGAAATGGAAAATGAATAAAGCCGACTGGGAATTATTCCATAATTTATGTGAAGAAGAGTTATCAATTGATCATTTTAATGAATCATCCGACATTGTTTCTGATTTCACAGATACACTTATTAACATATCAGAACAATGCATTCCAAAGACCTCCACAAATACTAAGAAAAGCAAGCCTTGGTTAAATAATGACTGTAAAGAAGCTATTAAAAAGCGTTAACAGGCTCTAAATAAGTTCTGCAAAAATCCCACTTCAGAAAAGCTCAACGACGTAAAAGTTTTTAGAGCTAAAGCTCGGCGAACAATCCGAGCTTCCAAACGAAAGTCATGGAGAGAATATGTCTCCAAATTGAACTATAAAACCCCCATTAAAAAGGTTTGGGATATGGTACGAAAAATTTCAGGAAAAACAAAGTCTTCTAGTTTTACACATTTAAATACTGAATTTGACACAATAGCTTCAACAAAAAAGATATTTCAGATACTCTTGGGCACACATTCTTGAGAAATTCATCATCGCGTAATTATTCTGACACTTTTAGAAATTTCAAAAAGGACCAAGAGAAAAGAAATCTAAACTTTAAATCACTTAATCACGAAGAATACAACAAACCTTTTAACTTATCCGAACTCGTTGAAGCCATTGAAAAATCACATGATACGGCAACCGGCCCCGATGAAATTCATTATCAGATGCTTAAGCATCTGCCAAAAAGTTCTCTTACAACACTTTTAGATATCTTTAATAATATTTGGGAAACGGGGGTCTGTCCTGAGAGCTGGCGTGTAGCTACAGTTGTACCAATTCCGAAACCAGGGAAAGATGCAGAACCTACAAATTATCGTCCGATAGCTTTGACAAGTTGTTTGTGTAAAACATTGGAGAGAATGATAAACAAGAGATAAGTCTGGTACTTAGAGTCCAACAACCTCATTTCAGAATATCAATCGGGCTTTCGTTCGGAACGTAGTACCAATGACAATTTAATAAGACTAGAAACATTTATACGAGATGCTTTTATTAACAAAGAACACGTAGTAGCTGTCTTTTTCGACTTGGAGAAAGCATATGATACAACATGGCGTTATGGAATATTGAAAGATCTACATAACATCGGCTTAAGAGGAAAACTTCCCAGTTTTATCGAAAGCTTTTTAGGGGAGCGCATGTTTCAGGTGCGTGTGGGGTCTACCGTGTCAGATTTCTATGATCAAGAACAGGGTGTCCCACAGGGTAGTATTCTTTCAACTACGCTATTTAACATCAAAATAAACAATATTGTACAATGTTTGGATGACAAAACTGATTGTTCATTGTATGTTGATGATTTTTGTATATGTTACCGTTCAAAAAATATGAAAACAATTGAACGAAAGTTACAACAAAATTTAAAAAGAATAGAAGAATGGACTGATAAAAATGGTTTCAAGTTCTCCAAGTCGAAAACGCAGTGTGTTCATTTTTGTAAACTACGGAAGAAACACGAACATCCTTCCCTGTTTTTATACGGATCACAAATTCCTGTTGTTGAAGAAGCCAAATTTCTTGGGGTCATATTTGATCAAAAGTTATCTTTTATTCCGCATATTAAATATCTTAAAGCGAAATGCTTAAAAGCTTTGAATCTTTTGAAAGTTTTAGCTCATACAAGTTGGGGAGCAGATCGGTATACTTTATTACATCTTTACCGGTCTTTAATAAGATCTAAATTAGATTATGGGTCTGTTGTTTATGGTTCTGCCAGAAAGTCCTATTTAAAATCATTGGATACTATCCATCACAAAGGCCTTCGTCTGGCCATGGGAGCCTTCCGTACTTCTCCCGTATTAAGCCTTTATGTAGAAGCAGGTGAACCATCTTTAACCTCACGCAGAGAGAAACTTTCTCTTCAGTATGCTATCAGACTTGCTGCAAATCCATCTAACCCGGCATTCAAAATTTCATTTCCACCTCAATTTGTAGATAAGTATGAAACAAAACCAACAGCAATCAAACCTTTTGGATTACGTATTTTACCACTGCTGGAAAATTCAGGTATCGACCTTACAAATATTCAAAAACATGAAACCGCCGAAGTTCCATCTTGGTGTATTAAAAAACCTTCTATTCTGTTCGACTTACATGATGGAAAAAAATCCGAATCAAATCCGATACTTCTCAAACAAAACTTTCAGGTACTACAGTCACGTTACAATGATTACCAGCAAGTCTATACTGATGGTTCCAAAGAAGGAGATAAAGTTGGTTGTGCGTATTTTTCTAAAGATACGCACAAAACCATGCGCCTTCCAGATGGTTCATCTATTTTTACAGCTGAAGCCAAAGCAATAGACCTAGCTTTAGATTTTATCAGTTCTTCAACAATTCAAAAAGCAATTATATTTTCTGATTCACTTTCTGTGCTTAAGGCTTTAGACCATTCATCATCTAAAAATCCTCAAATTCAAAAATTGATCGAAAAAAATCATGGAATTTCAAAAACACACAAAATCTTGTTTTGTTGGCTTCCGAGCCATATTGGCATTGTCGGCAATGAATATGCTGACCAGAAAGCAAAGGAATCGCTCAATCTTGATCCGTCTGTTTTTAAAATTCCTTTTAATAATTTTAAACCATTTATCAACAGATACATCTTGTCGGAATGGCAAGGCGAATGGGACCGTGCAATAAATAACAAGCTCCATGCCATTAAACCTGTCGTTAGTACAAAATGCTCTCCTCCACAATTTTCCAGAAAAGAGGACGTAGTATTAACACGACTGCGCATTGGCCATACTAGAGTTACTCATTCTTATATTTTTAATGGTGATGATCAGCCTTCTTGTGTAGGTTGTGATCAGCCATTCACTGTGAAACATATCTTAATTGACTGTGTTGACTTTTCAACCTCACGTATTTTATATTTCAAAGCTGACACTTTGCAACAACTGTTTCGAGATGTACCTGTTGATAATATTATTTTATTCTTAAAAGAAATTGGACTTTTTCATAAGATTTAACTGTTTCAGATTTTTATACATTATCATTCTGACTTTTTACTTTTAATATCATCATAATTATTCATGCCGTTTAACCATTAACCGTTTGACGCTTATGACCCACAAAGAGGGTTGACGCGTCGTTAAACACGAAATCATCATCATCAAAGACGGAAATCATACACGAATAAGAGAAACAAAGTTAAAAGTAATAAGAAAGGTAGACAACGCAAAGTATACAGACAAAAGCAAAAAGGAGGACGTAAAGTGAAGCGCAAAACCAAATCTATAATATCTTCAAAAAAGAAGGACATATTCAGTATCATATCACAATGTCAGTTTTCAATGAAAGTTTTCACGGGGGGATGCCCAGTGAACTCTCGTTATTTTCTCTTCCAGCGACCCAGACGGCAGTTTCAGAGATTTACTATCAAGAGATTCGTCCGCTATCTCAGTTGTCAGGAGACTCGCCAATCGAATTCAGAATTAGTGGCGGATCTTCAATGGATTATTTAGACTAACAAAACTCACAGCTATATGTAAAATTGAAGGTTAAACTTGCTAATGGGAGTGACTTACCAAAAACTGAAAAAGTTGGACCCGTGAACTTGTTCCTGCAAGAATTATTTTCCTCAACTGAAATTACACTCCAGAATAAAATGACACTTACATGCAACTATAATCCGCATAGAGCGCTTATTGAGACATTATTATCCTATGGTCATGATGCTAAGACCTCACAACTTACAAGCAGTCTCTTTATCAAAGATGACCCAGATAATCCTGAAGTGACAGATCCAGCCGGTGGTAATGAAGGTCTATTTGAAAGAGCCAAGTATATAGCTGACTCAAAATGTTTGGACCTTCAAGGTCCTATATTTCACGATCTGTTTACCATGTCAAGATACATAATTAATCAAGTGGATGTTAAACTTAAACTCTATAGATCGTCACCGGCGTTTTGTATGAACTCTGGTGAAACAACGCCTGATTATCGCATAGAAATATTGGATATTTATTTGCTTGCAAGAAAAATCAGAGACAATCCTGCTCTCATATATGAAATGTTAAAAAACACGAACGCAAAATATCCCTTCTCAAGAGTCGAATGCAGGTCACAAAGCATAGCCACGGGAAACACTTCGTTTCACTGGGAAAATCTGTTTCAAGGACAAAGACCAAACAGAGTTATAATCGGATTTATATCAGCGCAGGCTCTATGCGGGGACTATAAAAAGAACCCATTTGCTTTCAAGCATTGCAACATACAAAGTATATGCCTTTTCTGTGATAATCTTCCCGTCGGTGGTAATCCATTAAAACTCGATTTTACGAAAGCTAATGGTGAAACAGTGTCACGAGCGTTCACAAACTTGTTCTTAACAACGGGAATATGGAAGACCAACACAGGCAATGATATTAACAGGAGTGATTTTATCAGTGGAACTACACTTTGCCTTTCAGCTAGAGCCAAATTTCTCTCAACACGGAGAATATCTTTCCCTTTCAAAAACAGGGAATGTCAGACTGGATGTCCAGTTTAAATCTGCATTAACAGGTGAGAATCTGTTTTGTTTTGTTTATGTATTGCTTGATTTTGTTTATTTATTTATTTTTATTAAACTTTACACACACAGAGAGAGAGAGAGAGATAAAGCGTCATATTTTAATACATTTAACCTTATCAGTAACCAAGTGATAAAATTACTTTCGTATGCAAAATAAATGTCATGAAACATCCTTCAAACATTGCTTACAATCTGCCTGTTTCATTTTCAGAGACCATCGCTTGCTTCGTATATTCGAGTGGACCTGGGTACATGGAAATCAATCTACAGCGGGATATAATCACAGAATGAATACCTCTCAGCTTCAGTGTTGCATTGACTGTGATGCCTTACTAAAAGACAATATCATTGGAGTTTTTGCCGCAGATACTTTGCCATCAACAATAGTACATTTCCCTTGTGGTTTTATTGTAAATACTGATGTGCATACTAAATCTGGACAACACTGGTGTGCTTTTTATATTTCCGAGAATAGGAAAGTTGAATTTTTTGACAGTTATGGAAAACCTCCCAGTTTTTATAGCAATCTATTCGCAGCATGGCGTAGAAAACACACTCAGTCTTTCGGATATAATTCTAAGAGACTGCAAAGCGACATTTCAAATGTCTGCGGGTTATACTGCATTCACTTTCTGAGACAAAGACTCACAGGACAACCTATGAAATCAATCGTTGACTTCTTTTCCACATTTAATTATTATGCAAATGATTATTTCATTTTTCAATACATGTCGCTTATATTTTCAAAATGTACACAAACCAATCATGTATATAATCAAACTTGTATTCCATTAATAAAGTTTGCTTTTTAGCTTTCAAATTATGTGTTTCTTTTATTTTCAATAACCACTTTAGTAAAATGAAAACAAAGACTTGTCCAATTAGCCATTTTGTGGGAAAGTAACTGTCCTTTTGGTTTTCCGCTATTGATATTTCCATCAGGGCCAGGTTGTTTCATGTATCGATTCCTGATCATTGCATTCACTTCTACTTAGATCAGACACTTATATAATTATAATACATCAGCAGACCAGTTCCTTCTAATGGAATCTACAGCAATACATCTGAGAAATCATAATGCCATCACGATAGCACAGAGGCATAAATTACGAGAGTAAACAATGTCAGCAAGTATGTAAAATCAGACAAACATAAAATCAAAACCACTGTATGAACAACTTTTGAGACAAATCATAGAGCCAATTAAATCCACTTTACTGTGCTCTAGACTTTCTCGTATAATGATCAACAAATGCAGAAATTGTTTATTGCTTTCTGACTTTAAACGCTTACGAGTTTTGGTTCTGATTACACCAGTCCCTAACAATGTTTACCATTATTAACTTTTTTGGATATGAAAGATAACAAATAAACAATAATTTCACTACAAATAGTTTATTTATACTACAATACAGTAACATTCTCAACACTTTACATATTATAAAAAGTCAGTTACCTATTCAACCTGATCAATTTTATAGTGACCATATGCATAACTTCTTACCGCATCAACTAAATACCTTTTATCATCAAAAGCTGATAAAGCGGTCTTTGAAATGTTTTGACAGAATAACTCATGAGAGTGACTACGTATCATTGTGACCGGCCCCGATAGCTCAGTTGGTAGAGTGTCCGCTCCGGGGAACGGGAGGTCTCGGGTTCGATCCCGGGCCGCGACATACCAAAGTCGTTAAAAATGGTACTAGCTGCTCCTCGTTTGGCACTCAGATTTACGGGGTAGAGCTAGGACTGGTCGATCCAGTGTCAGGATAATGTGACTGGGTGTGGTATCATGTAATGTGTCTGGGACATGATACTTCAGTGAGGCAGCACTATAAACGTGAGCATTGAGCTCCCTGTCGCAACCAGACACCGTCGTGATATGACTGAAAAATTGTTGAAAGCGACGTTAAACCCGAATTCACACACACACACGTATCATTGTCATATTTGATTCTTGCCGAGTCTCATTAAACAGTGTGTTTTTATACATATCAAAATTAAGGTCTTTTTTCACTGTCACTTTTGCAATACCCTTTGCTTTTTTTCTTCTTCATCAGCACATATGAAACTATACATTTTGCTTCTCAGTCCAACAAATTTTGATATGGGTACACTCTTTGTCTCGTCTTTCATCTTACCTAACATTTTTATTTGATAAATTATAGGCAGGGTTCGATTTTGGGTAGTCACTGGTGTCGAACAGGTGAGCCTTTTCTTGTATGTCTTTATAGACGTCCTCTGTCTCGCAAAAAAAAAAAAAAACTGTCGGTATCTGTCATTTGTAATTGCATCTTTGAACCATACTTAGCCTTGAGCTATGAGTAATAAAAATCACTCATTGCGCTCTTTGACAAATCGAGGATACACATTCCAGTATAACTCGGTTTGCAAAGTTTTACTTGCGCTTTCGCTAACTCGACAGCTACAAGATCTTCTGAAAAAAATTTCGCTGTCTTATACGTAGTTTTTTTGCTGAAAGTTTTAACAGTCTTCGGTCTGTATGACGTAACTCTATATTCTGATGCTTTCTAACATTCTCCATGGTCTTACCAAATACTGAAACATTCATTAATTTATAAAAGTTCTTTTGAAAATTTGATTTAGCTTTTTTTCTCATTTCCGTATATATATATATATATATATGACTTCAGTTTTCATTGCTCTTAAAGGAACTCATTTTTGATTTTTATTTGCCTTCACTGCAGCTGGTGTTGTGCCGTGTGGCGGCCGTAAAACGTCTCCCCGTACATCAACCATAGTGCAGTTTATATTTTACTTTTGGTCCTTTGAGATCAGCGTGAATATTCTGAGAAATCAGAAATAAATTATTGGTTTAGACTCATATTCTAGACAGGTTTTTAATTATTTGGACCCCATTTTGATTTATATCAGTCTTTGAATCGACTGCCTATTCGAAATTCGCATAATTGCAGTATGTTTCCTCTGGCTTTCTTTGCCGGATCATTACAGGGTCACTGATGAGGCTTTATTAGCCGAAACTACGTAGTATGACCCATCTTCTTTCTTATGAATGTTTTCATTGCTCTTAAAGGAACTCATTTTTGATTTTTATTCATCCACGCCTCTTGACGAAACTCTAAAACTTGATGTATCTGCTTCAATTATAAGCCTAGCTTCAGGCAAAGCTGTAAATATTTTATATGGATAACATACTGCTCTTTATCTTGCAGAGTAGTGATTAGTTTTCACACCTTACCTCTTGAAGGTAATGGTTCATCTGATGATTTGCCATGCAATTTTTTCAACAGACTTTTTGCGTATGGTGACAGCATGTCGTCTTCAATAAGTTTTTGCTCAGGACATAAGGGGTATTCATCATGTAAATCATATTGTAATGAAGAGACACACTAAGAATGTTACCCATATCACCATCTGTTGGAACTGTGTTAGCATTAAATGACTTTATTTCAAGGTCACTCAAAAATCTGAATGCGCCAACAGGTAGCTTATGAACCATAGCATAGCCATATAAATAGTTCATATCTAAATACATCAAGGCTGATTTTGGTTTGGTAGGATCATACTGGTTTAAAAGGGGCGAGTTAGCTTCCTTATACCTATTAGAAATGACCGATATACCTCCTCTTATTCCACGTTCTATAAATAATATCTGATCAATATCTTTTAAAAGCTCTAGTGTTACTCCACTTTTCTTTAAACAAGCTAACCATGACAACCCTGGAGAAGTGTAGAAGTGGCAAGGATCAAGCTCATACTGTTTCATGCAAGTATTTCTAAATTGCTCAAATACATCACATAAGAGTATCACGTCTGTCTTCAAATACAGATCATGATATTCACCCAAATTTTTTAAGCCAAACGACCTAAAGACTGTCATAGGATGTTGATAGTCTTGATCTTGATCTTTTAATGCTGGAGAAAAATGCATCTTGGCAGGGTAATGAAGTTTCTTTGAACTTTTCCATACTGTCCATGTAATCATATGGATATACCCCTTTACGCAAAAGCAGCTTTGTTGTTTCAGATTCAGGCCAAAGCTCGTATAGAAAATGAGGAAAAGCATTTATACCATCTAGCACAAGGTCATCAACTAATGTTTCCAGTGAGCAAGGAAGAAACTGAAAACTATCTATGAAACGTAGATTACCTAAAGAAAAACTGATATATCGCTCAGAATTTTGTGCAATACACCTCAATTTTTCATTTTTGAATTTACCTATATATTGACACAGTAGATGACCATCGAAGTTCCTTAAATTATGAAAGACAACGCAAGTGTGTCTTGCCTGTTTACATTTTAAATTACAAGATGAATGAGCTAGTCCAATGAATTGCCCATTGACATGATTATGGTGGTGAACTAGTCTTGAATACTGTTTATCGTAAAGCGTAAACTCAGTTTTACAAATACAACACAAGTTTGATATTTCTGCAGTTTTCTCGTCTTCATCAGACATTTTCATCGGCTCAACTTGCTTTAGAATCTCTTCTATTTCCTCTTGTTCTTTAAGCAAGCATTGAATAAGCTTTTCAGCAGCGTCATCGCCACGATAAACAACTGTCTGTTTGGTATATTTTGGTTGATCAGCGCAAACCACGTTATATCCAAATCCACAGGCTTTCATTTTTGCAGTATTTGTTGTTTTGTCTGATATTCTTTCATTACATTCCATGTTTATTGTTTCCATATCCGTATATATACAAAACGGTACTTTTAGCATTTTATCATAATCTTTAAACTTTAAAATATAATCATCTTCTGTTGGTAAAATCACTTTTTGAGGTTCGTTAAGTGAACAGTATTTCTGATGGACTGTCAATAAGTTTTCTCTACTGAAACCATGCATACAAAAACAACAAAAAAGTGCTTTCCCTGATGCGTTTTGCTTCTCGATAAGAACATATTAAAATCTTTAATCAAACAGTAATGAGATGATTCCCCTGTTTGAATCAATAACAAATTAACGTGATGAAGTCTTCCAGCGCATCTCGTTATTCGCAGCGGAATTATTTCTTTGTTTTCAAACCCAAATACGTTAATTGATATATTGATATTCTGACTTTCAAATTTGTCAATGCTTCTTAACGGTACAGGATAGGTTATATTTTCCATGTTCAATTCATTTTCAAAAGGTAGGTAATTTATCCACTAAAGTTTTATCTTTATCTGCAGGATGTAAAGAAGCAATAACGCAATAGAGAAAGCACTTTTCGTTATTATTTTCAATATTTCATATACTATGGTTTCTCGACAACGATACTGGCAGTGGTATGTATGAAGATGCTCTTATCGGAGCATAAGTTACTGTATGAATTTCTAATTTTATCATTTTACTGATGTACCAACCAGAGCCTTCTCTTAAAAATTGTTCCATGCTAGCATGGAGTTTCTGCATGGCTTCGTTTAGATCATGGTCACTAAATGTGGCAGAAGATAAAGTTATGTATGTTCTGTTGTATGTACTTCATCACCAGCATCACGCTGCATTTCCACTTGAATACAAAGATTCCATTTTATACCACCGCTTGTTTTGCTTTTTGAAATTAAATATGATCGTATTTGTGAACGAATGTTAGCTAAAAACAACAACACGTCTAATTGTTCAATACGTTTTGGTAAAATGTACCTGTTTGTAACATTTCGCTGAATAGCATGTTCATCACGTGTATCATTTACCCTCATCCCCGCTTCATCTCTTTGACTTGCGTTGTTTCTATGAACATTTTCATGATCGTCAGCAATTTCCTCTGTTAAATCGGCAGAGCGCTGTCGAGTCTCGTTTCCAGCGTTGCGGTTTTTTTAATTGCCTTGTTGATTTGTAGAAACATTTCCTCCTGTTTGACTAATTGGATGATGTTGAGCTACATGATTAAATAAAGATGGATAATCACTAAATATTTTAGTACAATGTCTACATTTCCATTCCTTTGGTACTCTTTCAACAGCTTGTTTATGAACCATTTCTTTATGACACTGTAAGTTCCTAGCAGTGGTGAAAGTTTTTTTTACATATATCACAAGACACTTTTCCATCAATAGTTGTTCTTATTTTTTTACACTCCACTACATGTATCCTACGTTTATGAATTTTTAGGTTGTCAGGTCTGGTAAAGTTTTTATTACATAAATCACATGTCACTATGAGAACGTGAGACAATTTATGTTTGTTTAGGTATTGCATGTTCTTAAACCGTTTCTGGCATGTATCACATTTGAACTGTTTTTCATTCTGTTCTTTATCTTTGTAATAGGTGTTTTCCATTTCAGTAACAAACCATAGATAAGTTTCTTCATCACCAACATCTGAAAATAATTCCTCATCTCCATCATCACTAAAATTTTCAGAGAGTCTTCTCTTCATTATGAAAGGATATTATTTGAGAATTATCACAGTATAGTCCAACTCGTAATGAACAAAACTATGCATGATTTGCATTGATAAGGTTCAAATCTAGTTAGGTATGACCTCTCAAGATGCTCCTCCTCTCAAGATGCTCCTCCTTTCAAAATACGTCATCATATTAACCAATCATATTTTACTTTATCAAACCATATAATTTATCCATTTAGATTTACTCTTCACTGATTTAAGTTTTCTTTTACGTAGTCTCCTTTTATTAAATGGCATTTTAGATACTGGTAGCTCAACATATAGGTCATTTGATTTGATAGCCTTATTTTATGTGATTTCCTTATTCACCTTTGGATCATCTCTGTTTGGATTTTCTTCCCTCAAACTGGAATCTTCCAGCATGTCTTCGCTAGATTTATCAGATTGGATTGTTTTATCAGATATGTCATAGTCACTATTTTCATTCACTTTGCTCTAAAAGATACTGATACTTAATTTTTGGAACGAGAACCAGCTCTTGCACCATACTTAAATCTCTTTAACAACGGGTTTAATCATTAACAATATAAATTTAATGTATCGGTAGAGAATTTCTTTTCTCTTTTCAAACGCGCAACGGTAATTCTTTGCTGACAAATCGTCTAATGACATCTTTATGCTTCTTCAGTTGTTTTTTTTTAATATGAAAAGGCAGTATTCTATTTCCATGTAACACATTATATGTGATTTGTACTATTGCTTTTATTTGCTTGGGTTCTAAAGATTTTACAAGCAGTAATAGTTGACGTTTTGATGACTTTATTAAAAAACGCAGAAAATCCCTTTGGCTCCTGATGAGTCTGTTCATGCTGTCTTGTCTGGTAAGAATATTGTCAATAACTGTCCTGGGAGAACGTGCATTCGTATACGTGGGTAAAGAATGGGGAGATAGATCTAAGACCAAAGGATTATAAGGTTCTGCGGTAGCTTTTCTATAACTCTCAAAAATGTATTTCGAATTTCCAGATTCTAGTTGCTGGAAAAGCATATTTATTTGTTTTTCATCACGTTTACGGAAAATCAAGAAATAATGTGCATTCAAGCTTATAGTTCTGAATTGTTTTGTTGAGTTGAAAATGTTTTGACAGATTAGCCAGCAAGTGAAATAAAGATGATGGCTATATTGGAAAAAACACATCTACAACATCCTCGCTTTTTGAAGCTTTTTGCATCAAATCGTCTTGTATAAGCAATTTGTGTCCGGGTGTTTGCATGTGCCAGTTATCAAGTACATCTCTTGTGGGTACACCGAATCCGGGACGTTTCGCCCCCAAACCATTTCCTCCCCTAGTCGTTTCGTCCCCAAGACGTTTCCCCCCTGGTCGTTTCCCCCCTAGTCGTTTCGCCCACTTAGTCGTTTCGTCCCCCTAGTCGTTTCGCCCCCTAGTCGTTTCGCCCACCTATCAATGTCTAGACTAATTTTCACTTTTATTAACATTGTTAAGAGGCAAATATTTAAGTAGCATCATCGCCCTGTCGCGTCAGCCTAAGGATAACTTAGCCTTAGTTACCGGCCGGCACCGGGCCTTAAAAGTGGCCACTCGGGGAGGTGTGACTAGGACTTGTTATACTAAAATTATTGAGGCCTGTTCCTGTTGCTTCAAAATTTTAGTGTAACCCTAACAAATCTGGTCTTTACCGTTGCCCCGCCTGTTAAATTGTTCTGTACTTGACCTATTCCAGGAATGTATGCTCCGTTCTGCCCCCAGGTATTAGACTTCCTGCCTTGCCGTGGCCCTGGGGGCTCAATTCCCACTGGGCACATTGCCGCTGTGGTCTTTGTGCCCACTGGGAAGAGCTAAAGGAAGTACCACCCGTTTGCCGTGGGTGGCGTCCTGTAAGCCGGAAGAAGGGATCCTGGAGGTTGAGGGTTACCTGAGGTGGCGGTGCTTCAGGTTCCCAACACGCCTCTTTGGCCTGGCTTTTCGGTGTAGACGGGTGGCCGTGCGGTCCGGCACGGTCAATCGGCTGGTCACGCCGAGCCCTAGAGATACCACTTTGCTTTCTCTTCAACTCTTTTTGTATCTTTCCTGATACCAACCATATGCCCATTTACCTTACCCTTTTCTGTCTTTTTATCTCTAGAAGGCGGTGGCAAAACGGATCAATCGTGTAGGCATTTTGTTTATGCGAGTATATCTCACGTGTATCTCTAACACCTGCGAGTTGGATAACCACTCCATTATGGTGTTCCCTTGTAGGGCTCCACGGAGGGCGGAGAGCACTTGGGACGAAACTAGAATTTTTTCCTTATGCCTCATGGAAAAAAGAATAACCGCAACGCATCTAAACACAACGCACCTAAACGTAAAAAACAAGACGATTCATCCGAATCGGATGAACACAGTCAACAAGCCAGTCAGCAGTCAAGTCAACAAACCAGTCAGCAGTCCGCTGAACCAAATTTCGACAATGTTCCGCGCTTCTTGGTTGTCTCGTCGCTTGACGATACACGAAGTGTATCCAGCCTTTCTCCTTTCGTAATTGAGAAATGTATTAACTCCATAGCCGGACACCCTAAGAGTATCAAAAAGCTCAAATCAGGTGACCTTCTCTTGGAAGTCGAGAAAAAACAGCAAGTTGTAAGCCTGCTAAGCACCAATAAACTCTTTGATCTTCAGGTTAAAGTCTCTCTCCACAACACGTTAAATTCGTCTAAGGGAGTGATTCGCAGTCCAGAACTGCGCCCTTGTACAGATGAAGAGATCGTCGATAACTTGAAAGATCAGGGAGTTGTTGGTGTTCGTAACATCAAAGTCCGTAGAAATGGTGTACTAAAACCAACAGCAACTTATGTGTTGACTTTTAATACACCAGTTCTACCCAAGAAAATCAAAGTAGCATATCTCTCCATTAACGTAGAGGTATACATCCCAAACCCTCTTAGATGTTACTCTTGTCAGGCTTTTGGCCATCATGAAAGCAGATGTCAGAGAAAAAAACTCTGTCCTAATTGTGGTGAAGAAAAGCATGTTGATAATCACCTCAACTGCAAAAATGAACCCAAATGCGTAAATTGTGATGGCAAACATGCTGTTTTCTCTCGAGACTGTCCGGCATGGAAAAAAGAAAAAGAAATACTAACCGTCAAATACCAAAGGGGGATAACATTCCCAGAAGCGCGAAAAATTGTCGATGAGCGATATATAACACCAACCACCAGTTTCGCCAGCATCACAAAGGGTACTGGTGTAAAATGTACCAGCTCCGCGACACAGACTGCTGAATCATACATAGCTGAACTGAAAAAATCTGGTGCATGGAGTAAACCCACTCCAGCACCGCAAAGTTCAACCAACTTATCAAATGGCGCAATCCAGATTGCTTCGGATCGGTCGACAGCGACCGTACCGAAGCCAGCGCCGCACGTAAAAGAGAAACTCGACTCAGGTCGAACTAATAAGGGATCGGAAGATCCGATCAAAAAACATCAATTGTCTCAAAAACAGACAGACAGACAACGTAAAATGGAAAGAGACAATATTAGATTTCAGAACAGATTCGGATCTTTGAGTGACAGTGATATGGAGTTCGCTGAAACTCCATCATCACCAAATGGCAATAACAGATCGAGGTCAGCAACACCACGAGCTGGTGGTAGCAGATCTATATCACCAATTGCAGCTCCAATATAGTTTCTAGTCTTAATCTCTTCATAAAATGGATTTAAAACACAAAATAATACAATGGAATTGTCGAGGTCTTAAACCAAATTATAATGAACTCTTATTACTTATTTCGTTATTAAACCCATCGGTTTTTTGTTTACAAGAAACTTTTTTAAAAACTGATGACAACATTGATGTCAGGGGTTTCAATACATACAACTATGTCTGTTCTGATGGTAGCAAACCATCTGGTGGCAGTTCAATTCTTGTTAAATCATGTTTACCACAAAGAGAGATCAAATTAAAAACAGACCTACAAGCTGTAGCAGTATCGGTTTCTCTGGATAAAGAAACTACAATTTGCTCTTTATATATTCCACCCTCATTTTCGTTAAAGCCCGAACATCTTGACTCATTGCTGAGTCAACTTCCATCGCCATATCTTTTAGTTGGCGACTTCAATGGTCACAATATTCTATGGGGCTGTAAAGATATCAATAACAGAGGAGCACTTGTTGAAGATTTTATTGCAAAGAGCGATCTTTGCTTGATGAATGATAAATCTTATACTTACTTACACCCAGCGACAGGTCATTTGTCTTCTTTGGATCTCTCTTTGTGTCATCCATCTCTCTTCTTGGACTATGACTGGTCTGTTCATGATGATCAGTGCGGAAGTGATCACTTCCCTGTTATAATTGAGAGTGTAAACGAACCAGATGAGGACTGTAACCAGAAATGGAAAATGAATAAAGCCGACTGGGAATTATTCCATAATTTATGTGAAGAAGAGTTATCAATTGATCATTTTAATGAATCATCCGACATTGTTTCTGATTTCACAGATACACTTATTAACATATCAGAACAATGCATTCCAAAGACCTCCACAAATACTAAGAAAAGCAAGCCTTGGTTTAATAATGACTGTAAAGAAGCTATAAAAAAGCGTAAACAGGCTCTAAATAAGTTCTGCAAAAATCCCACTTCAGAAAAGCTCAACGACGTAAAAGTTTTTAGAGCTAAAGCTCGGCGAACAATCCGAGCTTCCAAACGAAAGTCATGGAGAGAATATGTCTCCAAATTGAACTATAAAACCCCCATTAAAAAGGTTTGGGATATGGTACGAAAAATTTCAGGAAAAACAAAGTCTTCTAGTTTTACACATTTAAATACTGAATTTGACACAATAGCTTCAACAAAAAAAGATATTTCAGATACTCTTGGGCACACATTCTTGAGAAATTCATCATCGCGTAATTATTCTGACACTTTTAGAAATTTCAAAAAGGACCAAGAGAAAAGAAATCTAAACTTTAAATCACTTAATCACGAAGAATACAACAAACCTTTTAACTTATCCGAACTCGTTGAAGCCATTGAAAAATTACATGATACGGCAACCGGCCCCGATGAAATTCATTATCAGATGCTTAAGCATCTGCCAAAAAGTTCTCTTACAACACTTTTAGATATCTTTAATAATATTTGGGAAACGGGGGTCTGTCCTGAGAGCTGGCGTGTAGCTACAGTTGTACCAATTCCGAAACCAGGGAAAGATCATGCAGAACCTACAAATTATCGTCCGATAGCTTTGACAAGTTGTTTGTGTAAAACATTGGAGAGAATGATAAACAAGAGATTAGTCTGGTACTTAGAGTCCAACAACCTCATTTCAGAATATCAATCGGGCTTTCGTTCGGAACGTAGTACCAATGACAATTTAATAAGACTAGAAACATTTATACGAGATGCTTTTATTAACAAAGAACACGTAGTAGCTGTCTTTTTCGACTTGGAGAAAGCATATGATACAACATGGCGATATGGAATATTGAAAGATCTACATAACATTGGCTTAAGAGGAAAACTTCCCAGTTTTATTGAAAGCTTTTTAGGGGAGCGCATGTTTCAGGTGCGTGTGGGGTCTACCGTGTCAGATTTCTATGATCAAGAACAGGGTGTCCCACAGGGTAGTATTCTTTCAACTACGCTATTTAACATCAAAATAAACAATATTGTACAATGTTTGGACGACAAAACTGATTGTTCATTGTATGTTGATGATTTTTGTATATGTTACCGTTCAAAAAATATGAAAACAATTGAACGAAAGTTACAACAAAATTTAAAAAGAATAGAAGAATGGACTGATAAAAATGGTTTCAAGTTCTCCAAGTCGAAAACGCAGTGTGTTCATTTTTGTAAACTACGGAAGAAACACGAACATCCTTCCCTGTTTTTATACGGATCACAAATTCCTGTTGTTGAAGAAGCCAAATTTCTTGGGGTCATATTTGATCAAAAGTTATCTTTTATTCCCCATATTAAATATCTTAAAGCGAAATGCTTAAAAGCTTTGAATCTTTTGAAAGTTTTAGCTCATACAAGTTGGGGAGCAGATCGGTATACTTTATTACATCTTTACCGGTCTTTAATAAGATCTAAATTAGATTATGGGTCTGTTGTTTATTGTTCTGCCAGAAAGTCCTATTTAAAATCCTTGGATACTATCCATCACCAAGGCCTTCGTCTGGCCATGGGAGCCTTCCGTACTTCTCCCGTATTAAGCCTTTATGTAGAAGCAGGTGAACCATCTTTAACCTCGCGCAGAGAGAAACTTTCTCTTCAGTATGCTATTAGACTTGCTGCAAATCCATCTAACCCGGCATCCAAAATTTCATTTCGACCTCAATTTGTAGATAGGTATGAAACTAAACCCACAGCAATTAAACCTTTTGGATTACGTATTTTACCACTGCTGGAAAATTCAGGTATCGACCTTAAAAATATTCAAAAACATGAAACCGCCGAAGTTCCATCTTGGTGTATTAAACAACCTTCTATTCTGTTCGACTTACATGATGGCAAAAAATCCGAATCAAATCCGATACTTCTCAAACAAAACTTTCAGGTACTGCAATCACATTACGATGATTACCAGCAAGTCTATACTGATGGTTCCAAAGAAGGAGATAAAGTTGGTTGTGCGTATGTTTCTAAAGATACGCACAAAACCATGCGCCTTCCAGATGGTTCATCTATTTTTACAGCTGAAGCCAAAGCAATAGACCTAGCTTTAGATTTTATCAGTTCTTCAACAATTCAAAAAGCAATTATATTTTCTGATTCACTTTCTGTGCTTAAGGCTTTAGACCATTCATCATCTAAAAATCCTCAAATTCAAAAATTGATCGAAAAACATCATGAAATTTCTAAAACACACCAAATCTTGTTTTGTTGGCTTCCGAGCCATATTGGCATTGTCGGCAATGAATATGCTGACAATAAAGCAAAGGAATCTCTCAATCTTGATCCATCTGTTTTTAAAATTCCTTTTAATAATTTTAAACCATTTATCAATAGATACATCTTGTCGGAATGGCAAGGCGAATGGGACCGTGCAATAAATAACAAACTCCATGCCATTAAACCTGTCGTTAGTACAAAATGCTCTCCTCCACAGTTTTCCAGAAAAGAGGACGTAGTATTAACACGACTGCGCATCGGCCATACTAGAGTTACTCATTTTTATATTTTTAATGGTGATGATCAGCCTTCTTGTGTAGGTTGTGATCAGCCATTCACTGTGAAACATATCTTAATTGACTGTGTTGACTTTTCACCCTCACGTATTTTATATTTCAAAGCTGACACTTTGCAACAACTGTTTCGAGATGTACCTGTTGATAACATTATTTTATTATCCCCTCGCAACAAAGTTGCGAATGGGGATATAGCATCGGTGCCGTGCGTCCGTGTGTTAGTGTGTGTGTCTGTGTGTCAGTGTGTCTGTGTGTCTGTGTTTCTGTGTGTGTGTCTGTCCGGAACCTTGTGAGCAGGATAGAAGACACAGTATTCATCGTAGAAGCATCAAACCTTCCACAAATGTTCACCATGTACAGAGGATGAACCCTATTGAATTTCAAGGTCAGGGGTCAAAGGTCAAGGTCACAATGGACTTGACCTTGAAAACCTTGTGAGCAGGATAGAAGACACAGTATTCATCGTAGAAGCATCAAACCTTCCACAAATGTTCACCATGTACAGAGGATGAACCCTATTGAATTTCAAGGTCAGGGGTCAAAGGTCAAGGTCACAATGGACTTGACCTTGAAAACCTTGTGAGCAGGATAGAAGACACAGTATTCATCGTAGAAGCATCAAACCTTCCACAAATGTTCACCATGTACAGAGGATGAACCCTATTGAATTTCAAGGTCAGGGGTCAAAGGTCAAGGTCACAATGGACTTGACCTTGAAAACCTTGTGAGCAGGATAGACGACACAGTATTCATCGTAGAAGCATCAAACCTTCCACAAATGTTCACCATGTACAGAGGATGAACCCTATTGAATTTCAAGGTCAGGGGTCAAAGGTCAAGGTCACAATGGACTTGACCTTGAAAACCTTGTAAGCAGGATAGAAGACACAGTATTCATCGTAGAAGCATCAAACCTTCCACAAATGTTCACCATGTACAGAGGATGAACCCTATTGCATTTCAAGGTCAGGGGTCAAAGGTCAAGGTCACAATGGACTTGACCTTGAAAACCTTGTGAGCAGGATAGACGACACAGTATTCATCGTAGAAGCATCAAACCTTCCACAAATTTCCCCATGTACAGAGGATGAACCCTATTGAATTTCAAGGTCAGGGGTCAAAGGTCAAGGTCACAATGGACTTGACCTTGAAAACCTTGTGAGCAGGATAGAAGACACAGTATTCATCATAGAAGCATCAAACTTTCCACAAATGTTCACCATGTACAGAGGATGAACCCTATTGAATTTCAAGGTCAGGGGTCAAAGGTCAAGGTCACAATGGACTTGACCTTGAAAACCTTGTGAGCAGGATAGATGACACAGTATTCATCGTAGAAGCATCAAACCTTCTACAAATGTTCACCATGTACAGAGGATGAACCCTATTGAATTTCAAGGTCAGGGGTCAAAGGTCAAGGTCACAATGGACTTGACCTTGAAAACCTTGTGAGCAGGATAGAAGACACAGTATTCATCGTAGAAGCATCAAACCTTCCACAAATGTTCACCATGTACAGAGGATGAACCCTATTGAATTTCAAGGTCAGGGGTCAAAGGTCAAGGTCACAATGGACTTGACCTTGAAAACCTTGTGAGCAGGATAGAAGACACAGTATTCTTCGTAGAAGCATCAAACCTTCCACACCTCAGTTCCTTTGACCCAATAAAACCAATTGGGTTTATAATCATGGACGGTCCAACTCGTACCGCTTAACCTGGGCAGGATTAGATCCTATAAGGGGTTAACCAGTACTCATGTGCGGTCGGATTCAGTTCTGCATTGAAGCATCTTGCCCATACTTCTTCAAGCCCCAATTAGCAGGGGCGAAGTCAAAGGTAATCTATTATGTCTAATTTGTCTAACATATTCAGATTGGATTTTCATGTTGTTGAATGGTATGCAGTTGCGAGGGGATGCTACGCTTGCGTTGCCTTGTTCTTAAAAGAAATTGGTCTTTTTCATAAGATTTAACTGTTTCAGATTTTTATACATTATCATTCTGACTTGTTACTTTTAATATCATCATAATTATTCATGCCGTTTAACCGTTAACCGACTGACGCTTATGACCCACCAGGAGGGTTGACGCGTCGTTAAACACGAAATCATCATCATCATGCTCCGTTCTGACAGCCATGCTGTCTTCGCATATTTCCGGGTTCCATCAGGAGGGTGTCCCCAAGGGGGCCTCAACGAGGCAGCCTTCTGGGCACCCAGCTGATGACTTCTCAGTAGGTGTCCTACACGAGGTATGGTGGGGTTCCCCGTCAAGGATCCCCGTGTACCTGCAGAGAAATTATGATGAGTGTATATTGGAGTTAGGCTTATGTAACCCTAGCCCTAACCCTAACCCTAAGTTTAGACTTGTCTATCGCCGATGTGTTACGTCGGCGGAGCACTCATAAGTGCAAAGCAAATGAGCCGCAACCACAGCGCCCCGCTTCAGCTCAACCGGCTCTAATCCAAGTCATGTAGGGTAGGGTAAGGGATAGAAGCAGAGCTCATGTAACCACTATGTAAGCATGTGAGGGTTTTGTGTCCCCCCCCCCCCCCCCGCACCCATGCAACCAGGGACCCCGGGCCACCGCCCCGGGAACGGCCAGTCCGCCCAAGGTGGGGGAATCATGTCCTCAGGGGCACCAGCCCGAAGCCCCCGGGTGCACGGAAAGGCAGAAATATGAGTGGGGCCTATATGTATGGGTTGGGTAGCATAAGCAGCACTGTTAGATTCTTAGTAAAAATAATTCACCTGTTCGCGACGGCGCAGGCCAGAAGCACAAAGCGGTCACGGTCTGATTGGGAAAGTGCCCCCAATCAGGTTGCAACCAACCCATGCCCCAGCAAGCACGTGATCACGGCCAGGCGCAATTGTTGATTTGAGCAATTTATTTAGAGAGAAATTTATATGTATCCGTACCCGACGCGTACCGCGACACGCCTGTCACGCCCGGAGCCAGGAGCATGTGGCGGAAACCAATGTCCAAACATCACGATGCTGGGATCTTTTAGCGAAGCTTATATATCCCTATCGTCGGCGTATGAAAGATTTTCTTTAAATAAAAGATACACCAATTATGAAAATTTTACCTTTTCAACTGTTGCTTGCCTACACTCTTCAAGAAACAGCCGACCAATTTAAATTGAAAAATGAGATAATTAAAGACAATTAATTTTTAACAACTCGCCATTAATCTTTGTTTGCAGACTCTGTTAATGAACCAACGGACCAATTTAAAACAACATTGTTATAGGTGCTTAAGCGATAATTAAAGACGTTTAACTTTGCACAGAGCGCGTGTTTTCACACCTCATCAGTAATCGCATTAATTGCGTGATTAATGTGACAAACCAAATAAACAATGTGATTAACGGCAGTGAACAAAACGGATCATAATTCCTAATTATCATTCCCATTTAAAGAACATGTTCTTCTATCTCTCTCTCTTTCTTTCTCTCGGTGTCATATATCAATATTTTATATATAAAAATTATGGAAAAAAATTGGGGGCGAAACGACTAGGGTTTTGGGGACGAAACGACTAGGGTCCAAAAAAGGGGGCGAAACGACTAGGGTCCAAAAAAGGAGGCGAAACGACCAGGGGGGGAATCGTCTTGGGGGCGAAACGTCTTGTTACCGGTACACCTTCGAAGAATTCTATTTTAGGAATAGTAGTTTTCATTTTATCAAATAGGGGCTGATATACCCCATAGCAATATATTATTTTTTCTGGTGTCTTTTGAAACACGCCATCAGCATGTTTTAAAACCTTGAATACATAACAGGACTTTCCAGAAGAACTAGGACCCGCTACTATGCAGATAGAAGGGCACTCAAATTTAAGAACACTTTCCATGTCATTTATTCTGATTGCATGTGCCAGTTATCAAGTACATCTCTTGTGGGTACACCTTCGAAGAATTCTATTTTAGGAATAGTAGTTTTCATTTTATCAAATAGGGGCTGATATACCCCATAGCAATATATTATTTTTTCTGGTGTCTTTTTAAACACGCCATCAGCATGTTTTAAAACCTTGAATACATAACAGGACTTTCCAGAAGAACTAGGACCCGCTACTATGCAGGTAGAAGGGCACTCAAATTTAAGAACACTTTCCATGTCATTTATTCTGAGTATCATATAACAAATAACGCTAAATTAACAGTTTCATGTATTTTATATCACATCTAACTCTGTCTTAGTTACTAATGTATTTTACAACATTTTTTAGTCAATTGGTTTATTTTCATAAAAAATTGTTGTAAAATGTTTTTAAATAAAGAAAATCTGTGCTGATATTTTCCTTGAGACATACATGAAACTGTTCTACAGGTTGATCAATAGAAAAGTAACAAGAAAAGTAAAAGCGAATGTGAATTTTATTGATATTACATGAATATGATGACATGTGTTAAACATATTTTATTTCAAACAGAACAAAAAGCTTCTAACATGAGAATGCAATATGCTTATGGTAATTGCATGTTATACATATCACTAGTTTAACATAAAACACCTTTCTAACCTCCACATCTGGATCGTCATTCGTTTAATTTTACTCTTCCAACTTTTATATTTCATGTCAGTTTCTCTCCAATCTCTACAACTTAGTTTGAGTCTTAACATTGAAATAAGTTCAGGTGCGATTCCAGTCAAATAACTCACTTCATTTCTCCATTTCTTGATAATGTCTTCTTCGTCCAACAGGTGTATTATTTCTTCAAAGTTGTGTTCGAATTGTTCATAATTTGATGATACACATGTATGATCTACTCGTAACACAGAATTAGTTTGACATCCCCAACACAATTGTTTAAATACTGATCTAGTCATTTTATACACTTCTTTAGCATATGGGTGGGTTTCAAAAAAATGAAGCAAAAGTGTGACATTGAGGTCAAAAATTTAAATATCTTTCAGCTGATTAATTTTGCTGTCTGTTTTTTCGATGGATGTCAAAGTGTCAGAAATTAATAGTTTACACTGTGTTTGAGCATTATTTTTTTTGGAATTTCTATGTTTCTAGTATATTTTGCTGTTTATTTTCAAAACATGGTATGCACCTAGTAAATAGCACTGCATTCTTTTCACATATTTTTTTCATTAATATTTATATATATTTTGATGAAACATATATTGGAGCATAAGTCTATGTCATTGATTTTAATTGTTAATGCGAAAAAAAAAATTCTGTCATTTTTTGATATATTTTACACTGAATTAGGTATATCTACCCATAAAAAGTTTTTTTATTCATTTGAATATTTCAAATATTCATAAATAAATACAATTTTGTTAAAATTCAATACATTTTTAAATCACATTTCAAATTTCGTTTCGATCTAAGCATTATTTCATGAAAAAAAACAGCCTTTAAAAATTTGCCTATTTTTGCTGCATTTCGTTGCACTTGGGACAAAAACAGTCTTTCTGGATTTCTCTTGCACTGCATTTTTTCACATATTTTTTCATAAATATTTATGTATATTTTGATGAAACATATATTGGGGCATAAGTCTATGTCATTAATTTTAGTGGTTACAGCGAATTTTATTTTTTTCAGTCAGTTTTTGATAAAGTTTATACTGAATTTGGGTATATCTATCAATAAAAGTTTTATAATCACTCGAATAGTTCAAATATTCATAAAACAATACTATTTTGTTAAACTTCGATACATTTTTAAATCACATTTCAAATTTCGTTTCGATCTAAGCATTATTTCATGAAAAAATAGCCTTTGAAAATTTGCCTATTTTTGCGGCATTTCGTTGCACTTGGGACAAAAACAGTCTTTCTGGATTTCTCTAGCACTGCATTTTTTCACTTATTTTTTCATTAATATTTATGTATATTTTGATGAAACATATATTGGGGCATAAGTCTATGTCATTAATTTTAGTGGTTACAGTGAAAAATGTTTTTTCAGTCAGTTTTGGATAACGTTTATACTGAATTGGGTATATCTATCAATAAAAGTTTTATAATCACTCGAATAGTTCAAATATTCATAAAACAATACTATTTTGTTAAACTTCGATACATTTTTAAATCACATTTCAAATTCCGTTTCGATCTAAGCATTATTTCATGAAAAAAATAGCCTTTGAAAATTTGCCTATTTTTGCCGCATTTCGTTGCACTTGGGACAAAAACAGTCTTTCTGGATTTCTCTAGCACTGCACTTTTTCACTTATTTTTACATTAATATTTATGTATATTTTGATGAAACATATATTGGGGCATAAGTCAGTGTCATTAATTTTTAGTGGTTACAGCGAAAAAAAAAATTTCAGTCAGTTTTTGATAACGTTTATACTGAATTGGGTATATCTATCAAAAAAAGCCTTATAATCACTCGAATAGTTCAAATATTCATAAAACAATACAATTTTGTTAAAATCCAATACATTTTTAGATCACCCTTCAAATTTCGTTTCAATCTAAACATTATGTCATGAAAAAAAAGAGCCTTTGAAAATTTGGCTGCTTTTTCCTTATTTCGTTGCACTTGGGACAAAAACAGTCTTTCTGGATTTCCTTCAATAAGGCAAGACACTACATATTTTAGCACTTGTCATGCATTTTTTATTTCATATAACTCATCAACATGAAGAACTGTGAACTTCAAACACAGAATATAACAAAACATGATAACAATTCAATGAACATTTCAGATTTTGGAGTATGGATGTCAGTCATTTCTTTATATCACATTATTCTGCAATACTAAAACCAGGTGTACTTCTGTACCATAAATGGTAGGGAATCATTTTTTAAATCCTTTTTGATGAAAGCAAAAGTGTTTTAATGGCTGTGTATCAGATATGCATGTTGAAAGAAAACGTTGCACTTGGGACAAAACCGATACTTTGTGTTCTCTTCTAGTATTAAGAATTTTTGTATGAATTACACATACTGGGTTAATTGGTTGCTACCATAAATGATGAAAACGTAACAAAAAATCAAGAAGACACATTTAAGTTCAAACCAATTTAAATTCAGATAGGTTTGAGTACCAGATAAGATATACAATAAACTAATTCAGAGAACTGTATCATGTTTGACAACTGTTGAACATTTAGTGTTCATATTGATTTCTAACAATAACTCTTATGTTTTAATGAACTCTTAATCCTCCCAGCGTATCAACAAAGTAGTTTTGCATATAAAAGAAATATTTAATTGAGTGTGTCCCAAGTGCAACGGACCAATATAATTCTAACTGTATATTTAACAACTAACAACATTTGAACTCAACAAAAACAGTTAATACAACTCATACTGAGAAGGGGCCACAACATTTCTTGCAATTTATATTTTCAAAAAGTTCAGCCTGCACTACTGTACAGTCTAATGAAGGCTCCACTACTTTCCACTATATTCTCTATGGATAATTGAGGTTCCAGTGCTTCTTCATGCAGCCACCAAAGACTCAGATCTGTCTGTGCAGATACACAGGCTGATCTGATTCTTTGCTGGCTGTACATGTCGTAAATTGAAGGATTGTCTGTGTCCCAACTCATATTATAAATCTAAAATGGCAGATGAAAATATCTGGGTGTAAATCTGTTTTCCCGGAAAGTTATAACATTGTCTGCAAACATTATGGTGTATCTATAGATTGTTTTGATAGGACTTTGCAGATTCTGAATCAGGTCATTTACCAACTGTCAGTTCTCTTCTTTCACTTATTTTGGGATTTACTTAATTTTTTGTAAACACTGCTGTATTTCAAGTTTATTAAATAGCATGCTGAGACCCCTGCCGGGGACCAGCACTGGATTTTAAAGTCTTTGAACAATATCCGAGATGGGCTGACAGCCGATGTCTTCATGCTTTGGCCATGTATACTCGTCAATCTTCTTCCGCACCATAAACTTCATTACAACACCATTCTCATTGACATCTAACACCTGCAAAATTGTAATAACATGCAAAAACCTGTACTAAACTGTGATAATGCTTTCAAAGTTTCATACTAATACCATCATGTTGCAATGTAGAATAGTGTTCGTTTCACATTTTTGTTTTAATATATCCATTCACATATATACTTAGTTGCTCGTTTGCACGCTTGTTTGGCAGACATTGGCTTGCTTGCACGTATCAAATAGTCTTTATGTACCTGTTGGCTTTTAATGTACCCTCTGTAGCATGCTAACTCGCTTTGTAACATAGCTGCATGGTCAGTGGTATCTGTACTAATACCATCTAAAGTAGAAGTAAAACAAAGATCAGGAATTGATACAACTAACTTACTCCATCCATAAAAGACACCAAAGGGAAAGAAATACAAACATTAAGCGACCAGACCATAATGGAAACCTAAACAAAGGAAGGCCATATGGACAGTTACTTTCCCACAAAATGGCCATATGGCCATCCAAAATTAAAAGACACAAGTGATACACACAGTAAGTAACAAACAACAACATAAATAAATCGCCACAGAAGAGCCGCCAAGTCTAAGTCATTAGCCAGGCAATCTCAGTACAGGAGAACCTGGGGGTTCGAGTTAGAAGACAAAGTAATGATATCCAACTGAGTTAATCTCTGACCTTCGCTACATACAGGTGCTTTCTCCTCCTGCTTGACAGACACACCGCCACATAGTCGTCCGGGTCATAGCTATAAAATAAAGAAGAGCTGAAGATGTTACAAATACATGTGCATGTTTAAAATATTTAACTGTTGAGACATGATTTGCTTAAAAGTGATATCTCTGGTCGAATCAAAGCATAAAATAAAAGTGATTTTTATCTATTCAAATTGTTTGTGCAAATGTGTGTGTGTGCATGCGTGCGTGAATGTGTATGTGTGTGTGTGACAGACAGACAGGCAGGCAGACAGACAGACACAGAGGATATTTACTTTTTTGATATGGATATCAAAAATATTTCATCGAGTGCGTTGAAAACATCAAATTTTTCACGAGTGCGAAGCACGAGTAAAAATTCTGAAGTTTTCAACACACGAGATGAAATAGTTTTGATATAAAATTTATTGAAAATAGGTAAATTTTCTTTTTATTTTATTATTTATTAGGACACTTACGGTAACTGATCAACCATAGCCTACGTCACAATTTATGACGTCATCACTGTCAGTTTCAAAATATAAACAGATCGTCATTTTGAATACAGCATTTTCACAGCTATATATTTCTGATATGCATTGATTTCACTGCTCAGTATAAAATAAAATAAAGACAAATACCTAATGGGTTCAAGGCTGACGTAGTGATTAATGTCTGGTAAATATCCTATCACCAAACATTTGTCATAATCACCGACCGTAACATTCTGGCTTGATACTGCATGGACAACTTTAATAGAGAGTCCCAGGATTCTTGACATGCAGCTGACTACAATGTGGTCGGCATATGTTCCATCTTTTGACATGCTAGTCACAAAGGTGTCCAGGTCTGTTGTGAGAAAGTTTCTCATGTCCGCCTTTTCAGTCTGTAATACAGAACATTAATATTTATTGCAAACCGTCCTGAAAATGTGACCTGAGCATTTCTATTGCTAACAGAAGGCATATCCTAAATCTCAAAATAGTTTTTATATTTATATATGATGTGTCGGATTATTTTAGAAAAATGTTTGTCAGAGTATTTGATAAATCAAGTGCTATCTAGGATGTATAATAAGGCAGGATTTTGGATTATATTTTTAACGTTGCTGGTCATTGTCCATGTATTGGGGATGAACAGATCCAGTACCATTCAAACCATTCTTGACACCCTTGTTAACTAGGAGTCAGCTACAATCAGACAAGGTGTTAGCTTGTAGTTAACTATGGAGTTAACTATTGTTTATTAAAAACAGTAGAAAATAGTTAACTCCTGGCTTACCTGTAGTTAACTTTGACGTCTAGTCGTAGTCTTTTCCAAGTTGACTCCTTGTTAACTTGGTGTAAAGAATGGTCTGAATGGTACTGTATGTGCCTTGTTAGAGATAAAATTAAAAACCTGATTACCTCCGACATCTCCCTCAAATACATGACTGTCTTCTGTCTTAGTTCTCCATGTGTAAACATTTCAATACCTAATCTGTCCAACTGGTCACTGATTGACCAGAAACAACAATTTCCATCACTTGGCGTTTCTCCCCTGATTTTCCAGCCGTCGTCTTTTATTTTACTGCTGTAGGATTCGATACATTCAGCCTGACGCTGCTGATGAGCCTGATTAGATATAAGACTCTCAGCCAGTGCAACATCACACGCATTCCCATCACCACATGCTAGTAATATTAAGGGCTATAAGCAGGAGCAGTTTAGCAAAAGCAAGAGAATGAACATGCAAGCAATGTGAAAGCAAAGAAAACCGTGAGAAAGCAACATAACTATAAAGCATGCATTAACACAGATAACACAGAAGGTCATGGATATTTAACAAACAAACAAATATAAGACAGAACTGGTAAGTAATCGTTACAAAATGGATACATGTGTTAGTATTTTCTCTTCTATGACTAGCACTACCCGAGTCACTCTCGCCGATGCCTACTAGTCGATGAGTAAATGAAGCCCGACGGTATCTGCTGTAGTAGCACGGTCCTTCCTGGTCTGTGATACATACAAGGCAGGTGCAACTCAGATCGTTGCACAATAATACACCAGGGTATCCAGGTTTGGGATACACCATATGAAGCTTATGTGTTCCAGGTAGAGTTCTTAGTCCAAGTGTTGTTGGTGGCGCTTCATTTGTTATCTTCTTCTGTGGAACATAGATTACCCTCTGGTTTGTTCCCTCTGATTGTGACTGAATTAAAGCCAAGTAGGTCTGATAGGCATTATTTACTACTGTGCCTCCACCCAATATCATGCGTTCCAGTCTTTTTTTGATTGCAGCACCATGCCCATCACATTGGCCCTTGCCATGACCCGACTCAGTGTAGTGATATATAAGCTGAATATCATGTGCCTCTTCAATCTTGGACATATGCATGAATGCATACTTTGATTTATACTGGGTAGCACAGTTATCACTGAAGCGATGCAAGACGTTGATTTTACATGGTCCTGGATTTTGCTGTAAGTGTAGCATCAGTTGATTCGTAAACACATACACAGCGTTAGCATTGTGAGCAAGACAGTCAGATATTATGATTAAGGACTCTTGCATTAAAACAGGTTCATTATTTGTGCTGACTGGAGCATGCCTCACAATGTGGATGGGATGCAAGGTAACTTGTTTTGTGGTCCAATGGGACCCTTCTACTTCATCCTGAGGAACAAGGCTAATGTTTTCGGCGAAGTCCATAACAACAGCAGCGTGATCTATAGGTAAGTTTGTCATAAGGTCCCTTTCCATTTTGTGTTGGAAATCCGTCCTGAATATATGTCCTACAAATGTGTTAATGTCTTCAGCCACATCATCAACCAGTGTTTTAGCATCAGGAGTTTTTGTAACTTGGACCCACCGTTTGACTTTTTGAGTTTTTCCCGCTTTGTCTACATATGATTCATTTATGGTCTCCCACTGGAAATATTTTAAGGTATCTGTCACAGAACATTTATCAATAAGTGGCAAGTACAAGGTTTTAACAGCTTGGGTCCCACAACTTTCACATTCCCTATCTATGCAAAGTCGTTCTGGTCTGTTTTCAAATGGACAGACAGTTATGTCAGACAACTGCCGTGTGGTGCTTTTAAGTTCGGGCATTGATTGTTTGGCTGATAATTTGTTTAAGGCCTCTACCTTTCGCTCAAGGTTATAGTCTTTAAGACACACGCAAACTCTCCTGCAGGTTGTGTTTAGGGATTTGAAATTTTTGGGAATCATTTTACGAAATGTACTAAATGACTTTGTGAACCTCGGATGAGTTCTTTTAAAGTTCTTATATATTGTCTTTTTAGAACTAAGAAGATGCCTCTTGGCAACTGGTGTGTTGTTGATTATAATGGTATCCTTTTTATTTGGCATCGCCCTTGAGTGGTCTTCTAGGTAATGCTCTATTTCCTTTTTCCAAACTGTGGTATACTGCTGCTTTTTTGATACCTTTTGTGACTGCAGCTTCTTTCTACGTATGAACTGACTGGCATGTTTGTTTGATTTCCAGATCTGGTCTGCATTGTCTGTGTATGCAAGCTTCTTTTTTACATGTTCTATATGCTTGTTTTGCCTCCCCACTTTCCCTGTCCCAATCACTGTCTGAATATTGGTTGTGGCTTGGTCCATACTGGAGAGATGAAGCAATGACTTTCTCCTTGGAGTTGCATTTTTTACAATGTGATCAACTGTCTCAGCCCAGGGTTTACTTTCTGTAGGCAAAACTCTTCTGACCCTTTCTGCTCTTTTCCGGAGTGTGGCCTTTTTTGTATCCTTAACTGGTTGTTTTCTCTGGTTCTCAGGTGTTTCAGTTGGCTTCTTGTTATTTGTTTCTTGTTTATTCAGTGCCTTTTGTTTTCTTTGTATTTTTTTCCGGAGTCTGTCTCTTTCTCTGATAAAGTCATCATAATCCTTGTTTTCTTTCCGCAGCTTTTTAACTTTCTCATTGTATGCTTTGTTTTCTGCCTTTTTTTCACTTTCAGTTCTTTACATTTTTGCTTTAAAGCAGGGTTTGTTTTAAGTTTTTGTCTATATTTTCTTGATCGCTCCGTTGATGTGGCTGGAGCTGTATTATTTTTCTTTTTTTCCTGGCTTGTATCAACTGATTTTCTTCCAAAAGGAAGCTTCACCACTAATTTTCTCATACTAATAGAGTTCCTGTGTAAAAAAGTAGTTCTAGCTTTAACAATGTACATGTCCCAGGTGCAACGTTTGAAGGTTAGTTGAAAATGGCCTCTTAAATGACCTCCAATAGACATTTTAAGATAAAGTTTTGATTGATTTTACATCTGCTTTTATGAAAAAATATTTTTCAAACAAAGATTGTGCTACAATGTTCTTGTTTTGAAAATAAAATTCTTTTGAAAATGTATATTAGTTAAAAAATCCACTTTTCTTTAAATATTTTCTAAAAATGCTTATTGCAGACTTTAAAATTCATAAATTGTTAAACTATATGATTTAACAGTAAGGAAAAAATGATTACATTGAAGAACAAGTCTATTGTTTAGCATTAATATTGCAAACATTAAACATGTAAAAATGCGTTGCACTTGGGACATCACTTTTGGCAACCTGTAGGAAGCCAGTGCCTCACTACAAGTAAAGGATTGCTTTAGATGGCTTCCTCCTGACTTGCTGACCTGAAAGATAGATAAAAATGATATGTTACACAGGTTATGCTCGTATGATAGATCTAAAACTTCCAAACGTTGCACTTGGGACAAAGCTGGGTAACAGATTAAAGCAGCTGTTTTCTGAAATGTTGTGCAGTGTAGTAGCTATATAATGGCCGATTATTAATCTTGAAACATTATACTGTGTTATTTACAACTAGCAATGCATCTAGTGATTATGATGTGAGATATATTTTTTATGAAAGTTCAACATTTGTTAAATTTGGTATAATTTTTTTTTGGGGGGGTGTCAACATTGTATATTATGTTTGGACATGTAAACATAGCCAAAACACACGTAAATTAGATTGAAAATGCAACTATGTAATGGTTTTTGGCATCCAGGGTGTTTTTGTGATAAAACTAGCCATATTTTATCTTTTATATCCGTTTGAAAATCATGTAAGATTCAAAATGTCACGCTAAAAACGTTGCGATTGGGACATTTTTGGGTATATTTTCTTGCATAACTTTTGACTGCATCAATCTTTTTTGATGAAATTTTCTGTGAAGTTTAACACCCATATACCACACAATTTGTACACAAACAAACCCTTATAAGTAGAACACTATTCAGCCAAGCTTGAATAATAAAAAATGAGTAAAAAAAGTTCATTTTTTTGAAACCCACCCATATACGAAATCAAAGTAAGTATCCAAGAGAGAGACAGCATTGATATGATCCATCGCTTAAAAGTCACAGCTCAATGAAAATGTTGCCAGTCAAATGAAACAGAAATGGTTTGACTGTAATCACCTAAAGCGCTACAGAGTTTTTAGCCACCAATCAGGTAGGTCAAAATTTTCTGATTTATCTCCGCCGATCATCTTTAGGTAAATACAACCACTTGACCATTTTTCATGTTCCGCTAAAGCACTGTCATTAGCGAGCCACTGGTGAAGCCGAACCCCACAAGCAAAACTTTTCACAATGTCACTTTCACCGTATAATACAATCCTGCTTTTGCTAATGAAAATTTATCCGGACATATTTGTCTTGGCCAGTTTTGAAATGTTGCTAGACGATCTTCATAAAATATAAGATTTGCAGCATTAAATTTACAGCTGAACAGTCCACAGTCAGTTTCCATGTTGATTGTTTGAAAACGAGTATCAAGAATGAATAGACAAAGCTTGTTGTTTACTATTATACAACATTAGTAGTCTTCCCAGTCGTGGAAATGTTGTTGTTACACACAGCACACGCAAGAAATCCTATCTGATTATGGTGAAACTCAGTGCATACAAGATCAGATTCTGCCTTCACTTCTTCGTCTAAAGAATTATCTGCAAATATATGCGAGGTGTGCTTAAGAAAGCTGTGCTGTGTCTGTCAATTTTTTATGTTTTCTTCAAGAAACGATTGTAAAAAAGACACACTTACTTTAGAATCACATATTAAACTGAATAAATCCGGAGACATCTTTAAACACATTTTTCCTTTTTGTAAAATAATAAAATCATCTTTCCTAGTCCTCTTTACCATTAAGTACAAATTTTCACCCAGAGTACAAATAATTCTGCGTTTAGAAAATTGGCAGTATACGTCTTGAAACTGATCTGTTTGTAATGGAAAGTTAACAGCATTAAGCTGAGCTTGTGCCATTTTCAAACGATATAATATTGATAGTAGACACTGTGGTTTTAAACTTGTGAGGGGCTGTCATCAATTATTTGACTTGCAAATTTTTTTATTTTATTTTTTTTGGACCAACCAATGAAATGCCATGTTCAGTGTCATTGTTATAAAGTTACAGATTTAAAGATGATATAACTTTATGCTACCATCAATACATGTCCAAGATTAATTTAGTAAGGCTGATGTCTACCTCCACGACCACGTTGGGCACCACCTCCTTTTCCTCCTCTGTTGCTTGCTGTTTGTTGTGAGCCGTTGGCTACTCGCACTGTCGGGGGCTGGTTTGGAAAAACTGGCTGATAGAGAGTTGTTCTGGTAGATGTAGGCATTGCAACCTGGTTAGGATTGTGGTTTGCCATCGCTTCAGTTTGCTATAAAGATAAATCAAGAGCTGTCTTAGGACGAAATATATGTAATTAGCACTGTTATTTTCCGAAATAAAAATAGCAAATTTATTTTCTAAAGTTGTCAATGTCAAACTGAAAATAAACAAAAATAACAAATATTTGACTTACCATTTCGCTTAGCATTTGCTGAACATGCGGAACCAGCTCCGCCAGCGTATCTCTCAACAACTCTGCCTCCTCCCATTTCATAGAAATGGACTTTTGTCTGGTAATATCAAACTTATCATCCTCCCAACACTTAGAAATGTCATTTAAATGAACGTATACAGCGTCCTTCCATCTAGTTAAACAGATTTTAGCGTTTCCGAGAAAATCTCGATCTTACTTTCTTTACTGATCCGTTGTCGTTATTGAAAACTTCCATAATTATCTAAGTCTGAACTGAGATGTGCAAACGTTGGAGTAAACTGAATGGTAGAACGTATTTGTTATATAGTACTTATATAGTATTTTAACACGCCTACTTTACCACATTGAAAACATTGTTTTGTTGATAGCCGCAGATGTAGTGAATCCTGCGGTTAGCAGACGCCTTCTTGTCTCTCACACAATGCTTTGCGGGTTGCTTAATCTCCTTGCTTTATAAACATAAGTGGGCACACCTGCATATTTATCAATATTTGCGGTCAGCAAGGCGCCTACTTGTCTCTCATATAATGATTTGTGGTTTACGTAATCTCGTTTCTTTATAAACATGAGTGGGCACACCTGCATAATATCAATATTTGTGGTTAAATGAGCGCCACCATGTCTCTTCTTAAAGGGTTTTGCGGTTTTCTTAATCTCTAAATTGTATAGATACGAGTGCACACACCTGAGTTTAATCAAAATATGGAAGGAAAAGCAATACCAACAGCATAATTGTGGTTTCTTTATCGAAAAGATAAAAGCACACACCTTTTACATGTCACAAGTGTCCATCAGACTTATTTAATCTCGGTTGAGATTTTCATTTTCGTCTAGATCAAGAATTTCACAAACAGACAAATAATCAGTGAAATTACAAAGCTGAAAACTCCTCCAGTTATTTGAATGATAGTTTTCTAATATACCATCTCGAGTCAATACACTGTATCTGTGAAATTGAGTTAAGTTGATAAAGTAAAATGTTGTTAAAACTTCTTCATCCACTTAATGCTGTCTCACATTTCCATCAATCCAGAAAGAATCAAGCATCCTATCGCTCATTATTTCAAACGTATAAATCTGAATTCTAAAAAGAGGAAGTCTGATCTCTAGAATCATTCATCAAAGACTCCTGGCGTATGAAAGTCATTTGATGTGTCACCAGTAATAATTCTGATTATGATGTATGTGCACCTGTACGTTTAATTTAGAGTGTTTTAGAACCGGTTTGGGATGGTACAGATGTGTTATATGGTGTATTGGAGTGGTTTGGGGCGATTTGGGGTTTTAGCGAAACGTCTTGTTATCTTTCACGACCGGCTTATGCACAATTTTTGAAAACAAGTGCATCATCAAAGGGAGATAATCATCGTACCCGCAAAGTGAGCACCAAAATGGGGCGTCTCATGATCAGAGTGATTATTTTATCGCTTTTACAGCTGATAAACTGTCAAAATATTGATTTAAATAGAGTATGTGTAAGGAAAGCTGAAAGAAGTTTTCTGGAATGCAGCTATCATAAGGAAAGTAGAAGTAAAACAAAGATCAGGAATTGATACAATTAACTTACTCCACCCATAAAAGACACCAAAGGGAAAGAAATACAAACATTAAGCGACCAGACCATAATGGAAACCCAAACAAAGGAAGGCCATAAGGACAGTTACTTTCCCACAAAATGGCCATATGGCCATCCAAAACCAAAAGACACAAGTGATACACACAGTAAGTAACAAACAACAACATAAATAAATCGCCACAGAAGAGCCGCCTTGGAACGGTCAGTGGAAGATTTCCACTGGGGGGCTTAAATCGATTTTACGTGGCCACAATCCTCGCCCTTACTTCCGTCGCGATTTAGACAAATAATTTGTTCAGTCCGCATGAAGGCCTCCTAACTCATCAGTGCAACATCTCCGTGAACACAAAAATCAAAGAACCACAGAGGTGAGACAACGGTGAGGACTCGACAGCAAGAAACCACTGAAATGCTGGAGCAAAAGAAAACCAACAGTTAGACTCCGATGAGCCCGACCAGAGACAGAGCATCAGGCACCAACCAACATTACCTTGAATTAGATCTCTCTAATTCTCAATAAGCCTTTACGTTGGAGCCGTCATAGAATCTGAGGCCTGACCCACCGGCGTGCAATTAAAGAGGGAAGCAAAGCAAAGCAAAGGCGTTTATTATTCTCCAGACGGTCGGATGAAAGATGTTGTGGCAGTAAGGTTTCAAACCTGATTTCAGAACAGCGTTTTAGACTGCAGCAACTTACAGAATTTAACCCATCTGTTTTACGGAAAATCTCGATTTGACCATCTTACAGCATGCCAACATGTGAAGAGAAACCTTCAAGCTGTGACAGTCCTAGTGAATGGTGAAAAAACAGTTTGCCCTGGGGTGTGTAATTTAAATGCATGAAATTTTGTTGTTGTTGTGTTGTTTAACATCCCACCAACAGCAAAGGTCATACGGAAACCAGACCTGGATTTACAGTCTAATCCCAAAATAGACTGGAGAAGCTGGGAATCCAATTCACGACCCCTGGTTTGCATGGCGTGTGCTTTAGAACACAGGATCAAAATCATAAGCTGTGAAAATTCATAAGCTGACCCGTGATAGGGATAAAAAAAAAAAAAACAACCTTATCACAATAGAAGAAATCTATTTTTAAATAGATTAAAAAAGTACTGGTTACCACCCAGGAATTGTTGTTATGGATTCATATGATGCCAATACAACACTGGCTTTATCCTCTAGGTGCTTCTATGACTGTTGCATTCACTGAGTATACCCAGGAAATCCTACTCGTAATGCTCAGATGTGAGCGTGTAGCAGTAATAGGAGAGAGGACAGCGAAAAAAAGAAAAGGTTAACCATTTTTTTTTTACTAAATGGAATCTACGTCCTTTTTTTTTCTTCTTTTTATAGCAGGAGTTCATTTCAAAGTTAGGGATATCAGGTTGTGTTTTCATAAAAATTTATTTCGAAAATGAAATTTTAGCAAACCGGGAAGCCCTGATCAGACGCTGACATGTTTTGCGGCGTCTGATCTGGGTCTGCACTGTTTGACAGGGTACCCATTTTGGGATTTGTGGTACTAAACAGGTTAAACCATTAGTCTTTATTTTAATGACAGTATATGATGGCTGGTTGGATGAATTTGCTGTTAACATCAACATTGTATAGGTAATTTGGAGACATTGCTTCCAATTTTGTAGGACTTTTACCCAGCATTGAGATGAAATGACTTCTCAAGCCCTGTCACTATATTGTATGCATTAACACAACTTTTTACTGGGCAGATCGAACTTGAAAAGATAATCAATTATCAGTCCTGCCACTGCTGTCTGAACATGACTTATGTTGTGCTTGACCTTTGGTATTTGAGACAGACCTGAGCAAGTCATGTAGACCCAGATGAGACACCACATACTGTGGCATCTAATCAGGGTCTGCATTGTTTGCTAGTCATCAGGGAGTCTGCGCTGTTTGCCTCTCATCCAAGTACTATGGGCACAACTTTGGGTAGTAAATTGTACTAATCAAATAGTCGATCACAAGCAAATCAGTATTGATAATCACTTTTGTTGAATTTATGGATCGATTATTTGTTTAATCGCGTCAGGTTTTGTTTTCTTAAACTTATATCTGGAAAATGGCAAAACTCGCTGCAAACAGTGTATGCCCTGATCAGACGCCGCATTCTGTGACATCTGAACTGGGTTAGCACTGTTTGCCAATTACCCATTTGTACATTTCTGGTACAAAATGGATTAATTTGCAAGCACTGTATGTTCGATTTATATTTTCTGAGATCAAGGTTGTGATTATATATATATATTTTCAAACAGGTTTCCACCGCAATGGTTACTACCGAAAGCACTTATGATCTACCACCAAGTGCAGCAAACACCGCAATGGTTACTACTGAAAGCACTTATGATCTACCACCAAGTGCAGCAAACACCGCAATGGTTACTACTGAAAGCACTTATGATCTACCACCAAGTGCAGCAAACACCGCCAACCAGAAACCATCTCACGTATCAACCATCGATGATCTTGTCGAGACATCTACTGACCTATCTACCACCACATATGGCAATTTGGTGGGTAGTTGTGCCATATGTGGTACAACTACTCACCAAATTGCCAGCAGTACAGCCTCCAACACCCAACCAACGACCGGTTATATGGTTAAAGCAGGTGGGCACATTGTTGTTGTTCTTAGTATACTACTTGGGATAATGACTGTTATTTCATTTGCTTCAGTTTTTGTCATAATCAATAGAATCATAAAAAAGAAAAAAAAGTTCATTAGACATTCTCATGGTCTACCTTCTGCTAGCCAATTAGATATGGCAGTAATAGCAAATAATATAGTTACTGAAAATAATGAATATGAAGTACCTGCATCAGATTTTGATGATAGTGATGAAGATGTGGTTTATGAACAGTACGAGCCTATAAGGTCATTTTCAAAATCAAACAGAGAATTCTGTCTAATTTTCACATCTGCTATGAAATAGAGATATAATTATTCTAAAACATTGCATGGTTTAGTACGTGACTGCATCGCTATTCATCATGATAACATGTCCATATAATGTAAACCCCTTACACATAGTTAAATTGGGGTTTATATGGGTATACATCAGTTTCATATTTTATTGCTCTAAACGATAGATCGTGGGTACTTGTTAGTTATAACTCATACCTATGGTCTTTGTTTTGAGCAAAAAGAAAGAAAGAAAGAAAAAGAAAAGGATCAGGATTTTTCATGTAAAATTATGATTTTGACTATTGTGAAAAATTGCAGAATATTATATAGGTATGTTATCGTAATGTATAGCTCTCTTTAAATTAAGCAACTTGTGGTCTCATATTTGTTTTTGCTTTACAGTTGCAGTTAAGGGCAGTGTATGCGCCCTGCTGATTATAATAACAATCGCTACCAGCATATACATGTGGAGGAGGCGAAGAAGAGGCACACCACCACCACCACCCCATTACCCGCTTTTATCCATCACATCATCAAGTGCTTCACCTAATAGCCCACAAAGAGTGCGTATACCATCACCTACAGACTCCCCTCAAAGTCTAATTCCTCCTTCCCCATCATCTGGATCAGCTTCGCCTAACAGCTCACCAAGAGTGCTCTCACATGTGGACTCTGCTCAAAGTGAAATGTCTTCGATTTTATCTCAAGCAGCAGAGCCCGCAGCATCAACACCAGTGCAGAGACCTTCCCTTGATATTTCAGAAATAGCTTCAATTGCACTACCACCCTCTACAGATGATGAAACAGAGGGCGAAATAGAGGGTCCCGTATCATCAAGACCAAGACTTAAAACAAAATTATAAAAGCCTGATAGCCTCCCTTCTGCTGCTTTTTCCGTGCTTGTAAATTAAAATAACCACATTTCATTTTTCTCCATGAATAGCTGTAAAATTTCCTGGAGACATGCTGGCTGTTTAAAGCTTATTTTTATCCAGTATTTCTCTCTAAAATTCCTCCAGGTAATTTTGATTATCTCACTGAAATCTTAAATTTTTCAGACAATTTCTCCATGAAACAAGAAATGTGGCTATTTTAACTCCTTTTGTACCAAAATGGAATCCTCCACCATATATGTTTATATATATATATATATATAGCATAAGTCCATTTCCAAAATTTAGGGGTGTCAGGTTTTTGTTATCTTAAAATTTTATTTAGAAAATGGTAAAAATCTTTGCAAACAGTGTAGACTCTGATCAGATGCCTCATTCTGTGGCGTTTGATCTGGGCCTGCACTGTTCACCAATAACCCGTTTAGGGTTTCTGGTACAAAATGGATTAATTTACAAGCACTGTATGTTAGATTTACATTTTCTGAGATCAAGGTTGTGATTTTATACATTTGTATAAACATTTATTTTGCTTTAATTTGTCCTTTTCATTGCAGATGCCATTTGAATAAGCGTTTAATTGTGCTTTAGTTTGTCTTTTTCAATGCAGATGTTTCCATTTGTAAGGTTTGGTTGTATGTAATTGTATAACACATTCCAGCATCTTTTCTATGCATTTGTGTTCAAGTTTTAGGACATACAGTAAAATTCCTATATTAAGAACACCTTTTGGACTGTTCAAATATGGTCTTAAAGACCACTTTCGAACAGTCTCAAAGGTGGTCCCTGACCAGCTGACACTTAATTTTTCAGCTGTCCATGAACTTAAGAAAGTTACTGTACATTTTTTTTTTCTTATTCAATGTTTAGAGCATGCAAATGGGCTCTATTTGATTAGTGTGTAGACAAGCAATGATTGTTAGCAGATAACTCAATGGTATATGCTTTATTAAACCTTTTTGAACTACTTGAGCGATAAATATGTATTGTACGATCTTGAAGGATCAAAGATTGGATGGGTATTCTAAATAGTAGTTGTATAAAATGGAAAGCAAGATAAAATACTGTCAATACCTACCAAGTAACAGTTGCATAAGGAAAACAGGCCTATATAAATCTGACCCTTGAACCCCACTTTCATATATAGTAAAACTGGGGTTTGCAGGGGGTATGCATTATTCTTCTTATTTCTACTCAAAAACATAGGCGGTTCTAACGAGTATCTACAATCTGTTTTGTGCATCAATGACAAAATATTGAAATTTTTCATCTTAAAATTTTCATTTTTCGATGGTAAAATGTACCAAGTACATTGTACTTGTATCTAGGTGTGATTTTGTGATGGATAGCATGAACAGTATGTGTTGATGTGGAAAATCTCATTCACCTTCCACACGCTATCGAGTAGACTGGTCCAATCTTTGATCCTTAAAAGGGCAGACTATTTATCATACTGAAAGGCGTAGAGAAAAAACAGTCTGTTCTTTTAGCATAATATAAGAAAGGATTTGTAGGGCCAGTGGAAGGAATTGAAACTGGAATTTGTAAACATTTATGTTTTATTTCATTTTTTTTTTATTTATTTTTTTAACAACATTGGATTAAGACATTCAATCAGTATCCGTGAAACTAATTTTGATCCGCAGGATGTAAATAACCATAGAGCACACAATGAAGACACTGATCAGTCTATGCAAATGTGAAGGCTGATCAGAGCCTTTGTTGAGCATTTCACACATTTTCATAGGAAGACTGTGATTAGCTTGCTTATCAGAACACTGTAATGGAGTCTTTACTGTTCGTTGTAAGTTCAGAGACATTACAGATTTTCCTGTTTTCCTATTAACCCTTTTAGCACCAAATGGAATCTTCCGCCTTATATAGCAGAAGTCCATTCCAAAATTAAAGGGTGATAGGTTGTGTTTTCTTTAAAATTTATTTGAAAAAAAATGGCTTAACTTTCCACAAACAGTGTAGACCCTGATCAGCATTATATGACTCATCTTTTTCTTCAAGTCCCAATGAGCGCGAGTCAACTAGTCATACTTAAATACTCACCACTTGTATCTTATCATGATTACTTCCCTTAGATCGTTTATTGATTTCATTCCAATTACCTCTTGAATCAATATCTTATGATCATAACACCTGGTTTTGGTGATTTTACAAATATGCAAATGTTGATTTTTAACAAAAATTGTTGTTGACTTTTATAGATTGTTTACAAGTTTATACAAATTGACAATCATTGGTGCTAATAGGTTTTGATGATTTTTAAATAAGAACTTTGCTAGCTACATTCCTGTTGAGTATCTGCATGGTTCTTATTTGAGAAACAAATATAGTTGATTTTTTGATAATTTACATATATCATGTGTTTTAAGTTTCATTGATGAATCAAAGCATATCCTTTGCAATTCTTACAAGAGTGATCTCGGATTATCCTCCATATAAGTGTGATCAATCTGAGACTCAAAAGGATGTGCTTCGGTTCAAATGATTTTTATCACATCACGAAAACACGCCTATATAATTTTTACCTGCTTGAACCACACTTTTATATAGTAAAACTGGGGTTTACAAGGGTATACCTTATTTTTCATATTTCTACTCAAAACATAGATTGTGGGTGCTCATTAGATTGTGGGTGCTCATTAGAACTGTCTCAATGAAGCGGTTCTAACGAGTACCCAATCAAGGCAGTTCCAAGCACTCACAATCTATGTTTTGAGCATAAATAAGAAAAGCATCACATTTTTTCAGCTTGAAATCTTAGTTTTTTTACTGTGTTTTTCGGGGGGGGGGCAGTAAAAGGTACACTGTATTGGCATAGGCCTGTTCTCGTAATGAGTTAAACATGCTACATGGATGTGTATTAATTTTTTCTCACATATTGCCGAGATCAAATTAATAAAGTATCTTTTGTATAGCATATGGTTTTACTTAATTGTCTCTCAGAATCCAAATATTACACCAGTTAGACTCTTGTGGTGAATGAAACTGTCAGTTACTGGTAAAAGAATGGGCATTTAACATTAATAAACGACCTAAAGGAGGCTTGCAAAAGAACAGTGTGAGTGAGTAACTGACTATCCAGATGTTTATTTGTATCAGGGCATAATGGCTCAGTCAATACTATTTAGGTTATTTTTGATCTAGACAGTTTAACTATCCACATTTTGCCTGGGCAAGCTTATCCATTATTGACTAACCAGTAAAGTGCACAATCCTTTGCCAGAAACTGACAACTGCCCTTCTTTAACTAGGAAAAGCTCTCATCATCAATCTCCTCAAAAGAATAAAGGATGCATCAATTGAAAGGTATTTGATATTAACGCTGAAATAGTATTACACGTTACTTACCTTAATGTTGAGTCTGTTGTGAAGTCTTCATAACTTTGACTATTGTACATTCATCATTGTCTGTAGTGTCGCTGCTAGTCACTTGACGTTTACCATTAAGTGGCTTTCTTATCTTCAGGTAGTTTCTGTTACTCCGACCGATTTCGTCTCTGATTTGTGCGTTTTGAGTCTGCAGCTCACTTACTGTGTTCTGCAGCTCATTAATAGTACTTTGTAATGGCTGCACTTGTGATTCTAGCTCTTTATTCATGTTCTGCAGTCTTAATATCTGTCTCTTGAGCTTTTCATTTTCAGCACAGATATTTTGTTTGTCTGCACTGATTCTGTCACACTCAATCTTGGTATTTCCCAAATCAACCAACAAGTCTTCTCTATGGTTCTCACTTGTTCGCAACTGACTTCTTAAATCGTGTTTAATGTCAGTTAATTTTAAAATTGTGTTCCCTGATATGTCTAACACTTGTCTGTTAAACTCTATATTGACTTCAGTCAATGACTTAGTCATTTCCATGAAATTTAATACAGTTTGTCTCACGAAGTTTTCCATTTTAAGTGTTTGGTGTGCAATCTAAAGGTTGAGCATGTTCAGACTCGTGCTGATGCATTATTTATAGGTCTTGGGTGCCCACACATGTTGAGATTGAGTCGATGTTTGAATGAGTATCAGGGAGTGATGTTTATTATGTGGTTTCACTCCTCAAACCTCAAATAAATATGGGCGAGCCATTTTGAATGAATAAGAAAGAAAACAGATGTGGGTGAAGATAATGGTGAGCAGAAATTGGAGTGGTTAAACTGGCATTGCTCCTTTATGTGTAAACCAATGTTAACCTTCATTAACCCATTTCAGACTGGAAACCCCAAAACGGATACCGCGGCAAACAGTGCAGACTCAGATCAGACGTCACAGAATGGAGTGTCTGATCAGGATCTACACTGTTTGTCATTATCCAAACAAATTTTGAAGAATCCACAAACAGATACCCCTAAATTTTGGAAATGGAATCCTACTATATAACGAGGAACATTCAATTGGTACAAAAAGGGTTCATTTGAACTGAATCACAAGAAAAGCAGATCATGTCTGTTGAAGTGCAGTTAAATAAAGAAAAAATTTGCAGCCTGCTCTTGTATCAGTAAGTTGAACCTCTTAGAAAGTGGAAGATAAAGCTTACATTGAGAGCCTGTCTAAAACAAAATGACATGATTGGGAAGCAAACCTTTTAGGGTAGTTTTGATTTTTGTAATATGTACTGTTTAACATCAATGACCTCAGTTTTAACTTGTTTGACTTTAGTCGACTTAGGTAACACAGCAGGTTAAAAGATTAATTTTCAAGGGTTTCCATTGATAAAACCCCCCACTAACTATAACCTTTTTAAATTGAAAAAAAAAGATTAAATCATAGGCTCACCTGAGTAAACATCGTACTTGTAGTATCAAAGAGTCATCGGAGTCTAACTGTTGGTTTTCTTTTGCTCCAGCATTTCAGTGGTTTCTTGCTGTCGAGTCCTCACCGTTGTCTCACCTCTGTGGTTCTTTGATTTCTGTGTTCACGGAGATGTTGCACTGATGAGTTAGGAGGCCTTCATGCGGACTGAACAATTTTTTTGTCTAAATCGCGACGGAAGTAAGGGCGAGGATTGTGGCCACGTAAAATCGATTTAAGCCCCCCAGTGGAAATCTTCCACTGACCGTTCCAAGGCGGCTCTTCTGTGGCGATTTATTTATGTTGTTGTTTGTTACTTACCGTCTGTATCACTTGTGTCTTTTAATTTTGGATGGCCATATGGCCATTTTGTGGGAAAGTAACTGTCCATATGGCCTTCCTTTGTTTAGGTTTCCATTATGGTCTGGTCGCTTAATGTTTGTATTTCTTTCCCTTTGGTGTCTTTTATGGATGGAGTAAGTTAATTGTATCAATTCCTGATCTTTGTTTTACTTCTACTTGGCATAAAGTAAATGAAGGTGTCGAAATAAGAAAAGTAAGACAGTAAGCAATGATCAGGAAGTAACAATAAGAACAATAGTCCCATAGCATTATGATATGAGATAAATAAAAGGAGTCAAATAAGAAGGGAATTTTGTCAGGGAATGATACCACAGGGAGGGGGATTTTTATCAGGGAAATTTGCCATTGAAGGGAATTTGCCATTGAAGGGAATTTGCAGGTAATTTGCCCCACCGTTTTACACCTACTAAAGTGATCCCTATCAAACTTTGAGTAGTATACTATTTTATTCGTAAAAGAAATTGGACTTTTTCATAAGATTTAACTGTTTCAGATTGTTATACCTTACCATTCTGACTTTTTTACTTTTAATATTCTCATTATTCTTCATGCCGTTTAACCGTTTGACGCTTATGACCCCCAGAGGGTTGACGCGTCGTTAAACACTAAGTCATCATCATCAATGACAGTAGACAAGTTTTCTGACACCATGTTTTGATACTGTTCGACAGGAACGAGTGGGTAACATGATTTTATTAAGGCATAACTGAAACTGATAAAATATTTACAAGTATACAATATATTTTACATCTATCTATCTTCCATGACAGTTTAACCTTCGCAGAGGACTTCAGATGATGACAAACATAAACAATGAGATACGCCTTTGTGGGAGGAGAATAACCAATGGAACAGTCATGTGATTAAACTGTTTCTCTAACCCAGTATGAATGTCATTTGACGTGTCACCAGTCATTTTTCCCATTTAAATTTAGCCGGGAACCACTGATGGTAGCATTACACTAAATACTGGAAGGTGCCGGGTTTTATCACTTTGGGAACAGAGCTTTTAGTTGCGTTCTAAATACCAGACTTGCTTCCTTTGGATATATATCCCATGTTTTATTTCAATGTGAGAACATGATAGGTATAAGGGAATAAAATGATGCATGTTTTATAAATATATCTGCAAGCTCAAAGAAATTTTTGCTGATTTTATATGGTCACCCCTCCTTTAAAAATGTTGGTTTTATTTACTCTGTTCTAGCAGGTAAACAAACATGGTTGACTGTAACTTGAAAATGAGCCGACAAACATGTGAATCTTTTCTCACTTACTTGTTGGGCTAGGATGGCTCTATAAACAAGGTTTGAAAAGTTTTGTATGCGTAGTTTTTGTGGGAGCAGGTAAAAGTTTACTATTGTCGCCTATCGAAAACATTTAGTGGAAAGCTCCCTAATATACACATGCAATGTCTTAAAAACACAACGCTACATATCCTCCCGTTTCCAAAAGTTGCGTTTCAAGATGTCCCATTTGGACATGCCCGAAGATGTACCTTTTGTTTTTGTTTGTTTCATTTGAAGTTTAACGTCCTCGTCAACACAATATAGCACTTTTCTCCCCAGGGGGGAGTTTGCTCTCCACGTTTGATTTTACTGTTGCCTCGCTCTGGAAATGTGTTTATTTTTAACTTTCAATGACGTCAGTTTGTTTTTGTTTTTTGTTTGATTTGAGGTTTAACGTCCCCGTCAACACTGTAAAGGTCATTTTGGAGACAATGACGTCAGAACATAAATCTTGATCATTTGAGATTGTTTGGATGTCTAAAAATAGACATGCTGAACAGAACAGAATACATGAATTTTGTCACTTCATTTATTTCAAATAGCGATAAAAATGGATTTTTTGAAACAAACGCGTTACCATAGATTGTTATATACCATTTTAAAGGTCTTTTAATGAGAAAAACAATTGTGCAAAAACATTTAAATTATCTCCATTAATAAGGAAGTTATGCCATTTCAAAGTTCAGGAAATTGCACAAAAATTCTGTCAGATTTCGGCATCACCAAAACTATGAGGAAACAATCCAAAACACTGACATGTGACATGAAAGCATATGTTGTTATATATCATTTTAAAGGTCTTTTCATGAGAAAAACAATGGTGCAAAAAATTTAAATTATCTTCATGAATAAGGAAGTTATAGCTTTTTCAAAGTTCGGGAAATTTCCAAAAAAATTCTGTCAGATTTCGGCATCACCAAAAACTATGAGGAAACAATCTAAAACACTGACTTGTGACATGTTACTGTATGTTGTTATATACCATATTAAAGGTCTTATCATGAGAAAAACAATGGTCCAAAAACTTTTAAATTATCTTAATAAAGAAGTAATACCATTTCAAAGTTCGGGAAATTGCACAAAAATTCTGTCAGTTTTCCGCATCACCAAAAACTACACGAGGAATAAATTCAAAAGACTGACATGTTACGTGTTACCATATTGTAATATATACCATTTTAAAGGTCTTTTCCAGAGTAAAACAATGATGCAAACACTTTTACATCATTAATTAATAAGAAAGTTAGACCATTTTAAAGTTCAGGAAATTGCACAAAAATTCTGTCAGATTTCCGCATCATCGAATACTACACTGACATATGATCTCTAAAGCAGTTTCTGTCTGCATATCATTATATACCATATATGCATATATACCATTTTAAAGGTCTTTTCCTGAGTAAAACAATGATGCAAACACTTTTACATTATCTTAATTAGTAAGAAAGTTAGACCAGTTTAAAGTTCAGGAAATTGCACAAAAATTCTGCCAGATTTCCGCATCGTCGAATACTACACTGACATATTATCTCTAAAGCAGTTTCTGTCTGCATATCACTTTAAAACATAGCATATCCATTGAAAACACTCACTTTAGACAAGTATGAGGACATCACCCCTTCTGTAATCCACCATTAACTCGTAGGTGTAGATAGAGCGGTCATTTTCAAATTTTACGTTGTACCATTGACAATATCCAGGCACCTGGAAATAATTAAAAACTATATGATTTTTAATATTAAACTCTAAGGCATAAATGAGATGCTTGATAAAGCCTTGCATCTTGTCTAACTTTAACTTATTTAATAAATTCATATTACAAATGAAATTTTCATTTTTTTTTTTTTTGGCGGAAGAAATACAATGAATTTAATTATGCAAGATTCAAGTTTATTTCAAATCGATAATTACAGAAAGAATAATTTACTGTAAGCATTATAAAATTTGAGACACCAAAAATGTGGCTGTAATTAGCTAACTGCAATTATCCTAAAAATAGAGTAAACTGATTTAACAATACAGAAATGTTTCCAAAATATGTTGAATTAAATTTGAGTAGGAAATGGTGAACACCACATGCAATATATACCAGAGTTCAAAGCAAGGAATAATTACTAGACAATACTAGTGCATGATGATCAGAAATGTTATGATTTATTTTATACTGAGCAGTGAAATCAATGCATATCTGAAACAAATAAAAGTGATATTTTCACAGTGTGAAATATAAATGATATTTTCACACTGTGACAAAAAACAAGACCTTGTTATTTTCACAGTAGCGGTCAGAACTACTTTTTTCACCAAAGGCATAAGTTATTGAGAAGATAATTCTTAAAAATACCTTGAAAAAGATCCGAAAAAGCATTTTTGAACTGTAAAAATTCTGTTTTGCAAAATGGCGATCTGTTTATGTTTTCAAACTGACACCTGTGACGTCATATCTTAGTTAAACTTGTGACGTAACAAGCGATTGATCAACTACAGTAACTGTCCAAATATTATAAAATAAAAAGAAAATTTACTTTTTTTTCGATAAATACAAAAAATATTTTATCTCGTGTGTTGAAAACATGAGAATTTTCGCTCCTGCTACGCACTCGTAAAAAATCTGATATTTTCAACACACTCGATGAAATATGTTTGGTATTTATCTCAAAAAAGTAAATATCCTCTATTTATTTTATACCGAGTAGTGAAATCAATGCATATCAGAAACAAATAAAAGTGATATTTTCATAGTGTGAAATATAAATAATATTTTCACAGTGTGAAAAATATCACAGTAGGCAGCCCGGACAACATTTTTATGTTAGTCATATTTTATCGATAAAATGATACTGTAAAATACCTTAAAGAGTATTCTTTGGGTCATAAAAATGCTCAATTCAAAATGGCGATCTGTTTATGCTTTGAAACTGACAGTGATGACGTCATAAAGTGTGACGTAGTCTACAATTGATCAGTTCCCGTAAGTGTCCTAGTAATCGATAAAATAAAAAAAAAAAAATACTTTTTTTCGCACAAGTGAAATTTCTGATATTTTCAACACACGAGATGAAATATTTTTGATATTCATCTCAAAAAAGTAAATATCCTCTATATATCTGTTATGATTCATCCTTAACAAAAAGAATTCAATGATATGTATAACAGTTACTCCAATTAGTTGCCTTAACGGTTACCTTGGATATTACGTGACCTTTGTACCACTCAGGTCCTGTGTCTGTGTCGAATTTCATCTTGATGTCATGGCCGACCACGATGGGGCCATCATCATGCTCCTCAGTAATGGTAAACGAATGTTTAACAAGGCTTTTCACATTTTCAGCCAGCTCTTCAACAGTTAAATTGACTCTTTTATTACCTACTTTTTTAGACACTGCATACACATTTTTCAAGCTGGGTTCTTTTGGTAGCTGATGTAAGACTTTGTTTCTAAAGTTCAGTTGAGATTTTAAGGCTGCCATTTTATCTTTCTTTGTTGTATATAATGACAAATGATAATCTACATCATTTACAGACTGCCACAAACCCCAATCCCGAATACCATTGGTGAAATTTTCTAACCGATGTACCCTTCTCTGTTCTTTCTCTTCTGCTGCTTGAAATTTATCATTAAGGAGCTGCCTGCGTTTTTCTTCAATTTCACTTCTACGATGCTTGAAGAGATGTCGCACCTGTTTTACATGCTTTCTAGCTTCACTTAGAAGTTTGTTCTTTTCCTTTTCGGTTTTACCGTCAAGCCATTGTAATGTCTTATTATGACAGAACATCACGTATGCCTCCCGAGAAATTACAGAGATATTCCGGGGAACGGGAGGTCTGGGGTTCGATCCCGGGCCGCGACATACCAAAGTCGTTAAAAATGGTACTAGCTGCTCCTCGCTTGGCACTCAGATTTACGGGGTAGAGCTAGGACTGGTCGATCCAGTGTCAGGATAATGTGACTGGGTGTGGTATCATGTAATGTGTCTGGGACATGATACTTCAGTGAGGCAGCACTATAAACGTGAGCATTGAGCTCCCTGTCGCAACCAGACACCGTCGTGATATGACTGAAAAATTGTTGAAAGCGACGTTAAACCCGAATTCACACACACATTTGGTTTCTCACGTAATATTCGGTCTACATAACCAAACACAGTTTCTGAGAACTTATTGTTCTTTGGCACAGATTTTGTACATTGCTTTTTAGCTGTTGATACATTGGTCCACTGGCCATCATAGTGAAAATCTGAGAACAGTTTTTTCATTGTTTCACAGAGACCAGGTAAAAGTGTACTTAACACTACTATTACTTTGTCGTCATGCTCCCATGGTTCAATCAACTTCTTGAATATTTCATCAGAATTAAGTTTCTGTTCATCACAAAAAGATAATATCCTCTTTCCTTCAATAAAATTTTGAGCGTTAACTACTGATGCATTTAAGAAGGTGATTGTTTCTTGGTAATATTCTGAACTGTCTATTATGTGCACAGTCTTGTCTTCAATAAAGCACCATAGAGGTGTTGTGACCAGAAAAGACACTAAACCCAAAGCTTTGACGCCTGCAACATATTCAGGTACATTTAAGTCATGTTTCACCGATTTTAATAGTCTGTTAGAGTCATCTCCATTGAGGTAGTCCTTAAGTTTCTCATACATGAAATATATGCTTGCAGCATTGGAAAATAGGATGTTGAAACGGTTTCCGTGATAACGCTCGATAGGAATACTCCTCATCTTGTGTTCTTTAAGGTAGTCTTTTACAAAAATATTGAACGGCCCATACTCACCACTCTTCTCATCCCCTCCACATGAGAAAGCTTTGCTAACCGTGCGGACTAATCGTAAAGTAGCTGATTCACCAGATCGTTTAAATGAGGGGTCATTTATAGGAGCATCATCAAAGAAACCCTTTTCCACACTGTCCAGACATGCACCAGCCGTTTCCGCCATATGCACTAAAGCATGAAGACCACAGAAGAAGTTATTTAACCGACTCACTGACATCTGTTCCGCAAGGGGCATGTCTAGCCAAGCCTGACCCAGGTCTTCCATTAAAATTATTTTTCGGTAGTCCTCTAACAGGGAATTGAACTTTTGCTGCGTAGCAGCCCTGTCTGACATGGTAGACACTATATTCAATAAGATGCTTTTAGCAACGGGATTCACTGCATCTGTACTGACTTGATTTATGTCAGATAACACATCTTGCAAAGTTGACAAAGTATCTTGTCCAGATTTGGTAACTAGCTGCCGTAGCCCCAAGATATACAACCTCCCCTCATCATCACTCACATGGAATCCTTCAATTTTTTTCCCATACTTGGATGTTTCGTCACTTAGTAAACACATATTTTCTTTTGTAGATAATGTCTCTGCAAGTTGTTTTTGTGCCAATATAAGTCTCTGAATATTAATGTTATTTATGGTTGTTGTTGTTGGCAATTGATTTGCTTTCAAATTCACCAGTTTAAGAACAGCTTCAATCACAGGAGACACTTTACTTGTCGTTACATTATTGTTTAACAATGTGTATACACACTCCCGTGTTTCGGGAGTGTAAGCATTACAGTCATTATCATATAAATTAACCTGATTTTCATTTACTAAAACTCTCAAGTACTCATTTTCTTCCATCAATTCTTGGTTCTCCTTCTCCTTTTGACTTGCAGTAACTTGTAAAGCATCTATTTTATTTTTCCTAATGTCTATGGAAGCTTTCAGTTGTTCATGTTTGTTGAAGAGGTAAATTTTAGCAGCCCTTACCTGCTTTATTGATGAGTTTTTCAAATTTACAACATTATTCAAATGTACAACCCTCCTTTTTAACTGTCTATTCTCTGCACGAACCCTTTTATATTCTGATATCCTAAAATTCTTTGCTTTAGCCCTAAGATTTTGATTTTCATCCTCAAGAGATCTTAAAGATGTATTCAATGTATTCAAGTCATGAGCTATATCTTTGGCAATTTCCATATCTTTAACACCATCCAGATTATTAGACTTCCTCTTTTGAAAAGGATAATGTTTGGGAAATGAATATGTTGTGTTAAAAAAATCATCCATTTTTGGACGGGTTTTTTAAAACAAGAGGGCCCATAGGGCCCTGGTTCGCTCACCTGATCCAAAGCATAACAAGTGGGCCCCGGGCAAGGTCAATTTTGGCCCCAGGGCTAAAATTTGAACAATCTTGGTAGAGGTCCACAAGATGAAGCTTCATATCGAATATGAAAGACCTGGGCTTTCTGGTTTCAGAGAAGAAGATTTTAAAGGTTTACCCAGCATATAGAAGTCTATGTTAAAGATTTTCCCTATATAAGTCTATGTTAAACCAAAGGGCCCCGGAGCGGGGGCATTTTTGGCCCCAGGGCTATAATTTGAACAATCTTGGTAGAGGTCCACTAGCTGAAGCTTCATAACAAATATCAAAGACCTAAGCCTTGTGTTTCAGAGAAGATGATTTTTAAAGATTTTCCGTATATGAGTCTATGTCAAAGGGCCACATGGCAGGGGCATTTTTGGTCTCAGGGCTATAACTTGAACAATCTTTATAGAGGTCCACTAGCTGAAGCGTCATAACAAATATCGAAAACCTAAGCCTTGTGGTTTCAGGGAAGAAGATTTTTCAAGATTTCCCTATATAAGTCTATGTAAAACCAAAGGGCCCCGGAGCGGGGGCATTTTTGGCCCCAGGGCTATAATTTGAACAATCTTTGTAGAGGTCCACAAGATGAAGCTTCATACCAAATATCAAAGACCTGGGCCTTGCAGTTTCAGAGAAGAAGATTTTTCAAGATTTTCCCTATATAAGCCTATGTAAAACAAAAGGGCCCTAGTGCGGGGGCATTTTTGGCCCCAGCACTATAATTTGAACAATCTTGGTAGGGGTCTACTAGATGAAGCTTCATACCAAATATCAAAGACCTGGGCCTAGCGGTTTCAGAGAAGAAGATTTTTCAAGATTTTCCATATATAACCCCATGTAAAACCAAAGGGCCCCCGTGCAGGGGGCATTTTTAGCTCCAGCACTATAATTTGAACAATCTTGGTAGGGGTCCACTAGATGAAGCTTCATACCAAATGTCAAAGACCTGGGCCTTGCAGTTTCAGAGAAGAAGATTTTTAAAGATTTTCCCTATATAAGCCTATGTAAAACAAAAGGGCCCTAGTGCGGGGGCATTTTTGGCCCCAGCACTATAATTTGAACAATCTTGGTAGGGGTCCACTAGATGAAGCTTCATACCAAATATCAAAGACCGAGGCCTAGCGGTTTCAGAGAAGAAGATTTTTCAAGATTTTCCCTATATAAGCCCATGTAAAACCAAAGGGCCCCCTGCGGGGGCATTTTTAGCTTCAGCACTATAATTTGAACAATCTTGGTAGGGGTCAACTTGATAAAGCTTCATACCTAATATCAAAGACCTGGGCCTTGCAGTTTCAGAGAAGAAAATTTTTAAAGATTTTCCCTATATAAGCCTATGTAAAACAAAAGGGCCCTAGTGCGGGGGCATTTTTGGCCCCAGCACTATAATTTGAACAATCTTGGTAGGGGTCCACTAGATGAAGCTTCATACCAAATATCAAAGACCTGGGCCTAGCGGTTTCAGAGAAGAAGATTTTTCAAGATTTTCCCTATATAAGCCCATGTAAAACCAAAGGGCCCCCCTGCGGGGGCATTTTTAGCTTCAGCACTATAATTTGAACAATCTTGGTAGGGGTCAACTTGATAAAGCTTCATACCTAATATCAAAGACCTGGGCCTTGCGGTTTCAGAGATGAAAATTTTTAAAGATTTTCCCTATATAAGCCTATGTAAAACAAAAGGGCCCTACTGCGGGGGCATTTTTGGCTCCAGCACTATAATTTGAACAATCTTGGTAGGGGTCCACTAGATGAAGCTTCATACCAAATATCAAAGACCTGGGCCTAGCGGTTTCAGAGAAGAAGATTTTTCAAGATTTTCCCTATATAAGCCCATGTAAAACCAAAGGGCCCCCGTGCGGGGGCATTTTTAGCTTCAGCACTATAATTTGAACAATCTTGGTAGGGGTCAACTTGATAAAGCTTCATACCTAATATCAAAGACCTGGGCCTTGGGGTTTCAGAGAAGAAAATTTTTAAAGATTTTCCCTATATAAGCCCATGTAAAACCAAAGGGCCCCTGTGCGGGGGCATTTTTAGCCCCAGTGCTATAATTTGAACAATTTTGGTAGGGGTCTACTAGATGAAGCTTCATACCAAATATCAAAGACCTGGGCCTTGCAGTTTCAGAGAAGAAGATTTTTCAAGATTTTCCCTATATAAGCCCATGTAAAACCAAAGGGCCCCCGTGCGGGGGCATTTTTAGCTCCAGCACTATAATTTGAACAATCTTGGTAGGGGTCCACTAGATGAAGCTTCATACCAAATATCAAAGATCTGGGCCTTGCAGTTTCAGAGAAGAAGATTTTTAAAGATTTTCCCTATATAAGCCCATGTAAAACCAAAGGGCCCCCGTGCGGGGGCATTTTTGGCCCCAGCACTATAATTTGAACAATCTTGGTAGGGGTCCACTAGATGAAGCTTCATACCAAATATCAAAGACCTGGGCCTTGCGGTTTCAGAGAAGAAGATTTTTTAAGTTTTCGGTGAAAAAAATCTATTTTTGGCTACTGTGACCTATATGTGCAATGGACCGGAACCATTTGAACAACTTTGAAAGGGGACCATCTAAGGATCATTCCTGTGAAGTTTGGTCAAAATCCGATCAGTGGTTTAGGAGGAGATGTCGTTTGAAGAAAAGTTTACGGACGCACGCACGCACACACGCACGCACGGACGGACGCACGACGGACGACGGACAAAAAGTGATCCCAAAAGCTCACCTTGTCACTACGTGACAGGTGAGCTAAAAAAAATCCGTTCTTTAAAATAGCGATGTCCGGGGGGGCGGGCGTCCTGCGGGCGGGCGGGCGTCGTCCCAGGTTTACCTTTTGGTTAACCTTTTTTCAAAGTGATATTTTTCATCTATTCTGTAGCAGATTGTTTTAATATCAGGACTGATGCATAATTGGAGGTACCACTTTCATGTATTATCCATAAATGGCGCAAAAGACTAAAATTTTGGCGGAAATTGTCATTTTTCAAACTTGTGTTTTTCAGGTTTACCTTTTGGTTAACCTTTTTTCAAATGCCAGTGTAGTGGATAGAGTGCTGGACTACGAATCCTATTGTTGACTATGAATCTGAGGGGCGTGAGTTCAAACCCCAGTGGAGACATTTTTTTTTTTTTCTTTTTTCATTCTTTTTTTCTTTATTTTTCTTTTCTTCTCCATAAACACATATGAACAATTATTATCTTCCTCCCCTGATAGTTGCTAGTAATAATACATACATGCATGCACAGGCATGGAATTTTCTTTTTTTTTTTTTTTTTTTTTTTTTTTTTTCGTTCTTTTTTTAGCTCACCTGAGCACGAAGTGCTCAAGGTGAGTTGATGTCCGTCGTCCGTCAACAATTTCTTTAAACGACATCTCCTCCTGGGATAATGGCCCGATTTCAAAATTATTTAACTGTACTGAGAAAAAAAAACCCGTCCATAATGCCATTAGGCATTTTTCTTGTTTCCTTGAAATTACTTCGGGATTTTGATTTATTAAGTTGTTTGTAGTTTGACACAACTTTTGCCACAGATTTACTGAGGGCTTTTTCTTTAGCTTCAGTCGAAAAAGTTTTCAGATGAGAAACACATTCCTCCAGCCCTTTTTTCATTTACTAAGTTTATAATTGTTTTATATTTTATTTGATCCATTTCTAATTGTATTTTCTAGAAGGGATACTGTGACCTCGAGCACCACAAATGACAGAATGGAAAGGGGGTTAAAGATTAAAACTACCACCAAAAGACTAAGTTACCCATATATGCCTAGAGTAATTTGCAAACAACATAGACCCAAATCAGGGCCTGCATTGTTTGCATTAAGTGAATTAGATCAGTATTTTTTCTTCCAAACTTCCAAAATCTACAATAAACCCCAACCTCTTTATAACACGGTTCTGGATACATGGTTTAAAGATAGATACCAAAAATGTATAGATTATATAGAAAAATGACGAAAAATAGTCATTTTTCTATACAATCTATATATTCTTGTTTTTGGTCGGGACCACAAAAACAGTGTTATAAAGTGGTTGTGTACAAGACCATTCCATTTTTAGTGGGTTCCACCTAGGCATAAATGGGTTACAGGCAAACTGTTAGGCACACTATTAGCTAACCCATTACCAATTGTACATGTGTGTATAAAGCACAAATGCTATAGTATACAACCACAACATCAAAGATGTGAAATATGACATTACGACAACACCTCTATTTATTACAACACAGAACTCTAATGCCAATTTTTACAATTATTCAATAAAGTAACGTAATTTTCCCCCAAAAATTGGACACCGAAAAGGTTTGTTTTCAGAGTCTGAAAAAATGGAATTAAAGTGAGTTTGAATGGCAAACAGCGAAGGCTCTGATCAGACTGCTCCTCTAGGAGCAGTCTGATCTGGGTCTGCACTGGTCGCATAAGCTCATACTGCATTATATGTGGCCAAATAATGCAGATGGAATGGCAAACAGCGAAGACCATGTTCAAACTGCTCCTCTTGGAGCAGTCTGATCTGGGTCTGACTGGTCACACAAGCTAAACTGTCTGAAAACATATGTTCATTGCAGTAATGTTTTCCAATAACTGCTGAAAAGATACATTTCATGAGCTTCTTTGGCAATAAGTACCCACATTCATTGCCTTGCAGCAGAAATAAGAAAAGTAAACTTACTTCTGCCAACCCCATTTAGTACATAAAAGTGGTGTTCAAGGGGCTGACAATAATATATGCCGCCACTCCCGGTTTTCGACGATCAAAGTTTTACCACTTATGTAGCGGATAAAAAGAAAAGAATTTTCATTACTGTGGTGTGCTAAAATATGCAGATACACTCTTTATGCCAGCTACAACCAATCATTGAAAAGGTTCATGCCATTTTGCTTGTCCACCGGACGCCATATTTGATCACCTTACATGTCAAAATGTCATGACGTCAGCACTCGGGTTTCGACGATGGAGAATTAGCATCATCATAAATATGACAAAGCATGTATAAATAACTGTTTTTATCAGCCAATACAAAAAAATCAGTTACAATACCTACCAGACAATGCCGTTTTACAAAGCCCGCTCATTTGGAACACCAATGAATTTATCATTTTGCGTACAATGGCTTGGTATGTGTATTTGGACAGAATCCAAATACTAAATTCTAAAACAAATAACATATTGCAGGCAACTAAAAAAGTGTAATTAATCTGATAAAATTTACAGGCTTGGTGTATATTTTCGGTTATTCATTAGGACAGACAGATGGAATTTCCTTTAGTTTGGTATAAGAAACCCAGTGACGTCACAAATCACGCAAAAATCTCGCAGCCGCTTATATCGTCGAAAACAGAGTGTAGTCGAAAACTGGGTGGACGACCATAGGTGTGTTATCGTGATATGATGGGGGAGAGTGCAGGATGAAGTACTTGAAGTAATATTAGTATGACAGCTACATCTACAACATTGACAAGCAACTACAAGGCATTTGAAAACCTTATTTCAAACAGTATAAGTCCCACGGTGACCTTGAAAATAAGGTCACAGTCTCCAAAACCTAATCAATTCTTTGTCCTATCCATGAGTATCCATGCAAATTTGGTTAAAATCTGTAAACTAGTTCATGAGATAGCTTACATACAAGCTCTATTCGGCCTAAATTTGGTCATACATGTATTTAGCACCGTCTTGACCTTGAAAATTAGGTCAAGATCACCAATACCTAATTAGTTCTTCATCCTGTCCCAATGTTTTATCCATGCAAATTTAGATCAAATCTACCCAATAACAGTCGCAAACAAAATCTTGCCAATATTATTAATAATTATGTAAATCCTAAACTTACACTGATGCTGTGCCAGGGGTAGTATCACGGTTGTGTTGAACAGGTGATAGCGGCAGTGGGCGCTGTGTGTCAGGCCCCTCAGAGGTAGAATCAAGGTTGTGTTGAACAGGTGATGGTGACAGTGGGCCCTGTGTGTCAGGCCCCTCACAGGTAGAACCAAGGTTGTGTTGAACAGGTGTTGGTGACAGTGGGCGCTGTGTGTCAGGCCCCTCAGGGGTAGAATCAAGGTTGTGTTGAACAGGTGATGGCGGCAGTAGGCGCCGATAAAGAGCTTTTCTAAAAAACAGAGAGTAATTTCTGAACATGTCATTCTAGCTAAAACTGTATGGAGTTCATTAAATACACACTACACAACCTCTTTATAACACTGTTTTTGGGATCCAAACTAAAAAACGTGTTAGTTAAACAACCGTGTTATATCCAAACATAAATGTATAGGTTATATAGAAAAATGACCATTCATGGTCACTTTTCTATATAATCTATACATTTTTTTGGATCAATCTTTAAACTGTTTTGTAGCCAAAACCGTGTTAAAATGAACAGTGTTATAAAGAGGTTGTGGTGTATTTGAGAAAACTGGTGTGGTATAATTTTTATCAATGACCCCTAGAAAAATGAGGTATGTGTTTTTCTTTTTTTTTAAATATTGGACAATCGAATATTAACTGGGCACTGTTACTGATTATGGTCATCATGACTGGTCAGTATTCCACATTTTACTCCTAAACAATAATGTCTGGAAGAAGACATTTAAAGCATTAATTAATATTGTACCATGGCCTACTTCTTTTCCTTTGATGTCATCCAGTGGGTATTTTTGATATTGCTGGGTATTGCTAGCCAGTGGTGGAAGGCGGGGCTTATTTTTAGCTCGTCTGTTTTTTTTTTTAAAAAAAAACTTTCGAGCTATTGTCATCACTCCGGTGTCTGCGTTGTCGTTGTCGTCGTCTGGCGTCGTCGTTCCAAAAAAACTTAACCTTGGCTTTAACATAAAAAGTATTTGACCTAGCCTCATGAAACTTCATACACACACTCATCATCACAAGACCTACATTTTGACCAAGGACCATAACAACATTGTTGATTTTGGCTGAATTATCTCCCCTTTTCCAATTTTTTTCTGAAACACGTTTTTTGCTCTCATTTTAATACTATTCACAACAGAGCCTTCAAGCTTCACATGAATGTTCCTTGGGACAAGACCTTTTCAGTGATACCACACTTTTTGATCTGTGACCTTGACCTTTGAAATTTGACCTATTTTTCGAAAATTTAACCGAAAACCTTAACCTTGACCATATTTCCAAAAGTATTTGGCCTACCTTCATGAAACTTCATACACATACTCACCATCACAAGAGCTACATTCCCTACAAGTTTTATAACTCCATCTTGCAATTTGATTGCTCTTGTTTGACTTAGAACTTTGGTTTTCTAAAAGAAACTGCAGACGAGCGTTGGCACCCGCATGCGGTGCTCTTGTTCTTTGAAAGTCTGGCTGTAAGTGTTGGATATCAGGCTGTAAGTGTGGTGTATCAATGATATACCCACAGAAGCTGTCACATGCAATTTATAAACTTGATAAAACAATGAGAGAGAAAAGAGGATACAGACCTTATGTTTAGAGCTCCAGATAAAATAAACGGCATATTAAATGTTGTGTGTACTCGTTAGAATGGCACTGTCAATGTAATTTAAAGACTGCACACAATATATGCTTTAATATAGATTTTTGTAATGTAACAAAAGGGTTCGTAATACTCTTTTTTATCTGAAACCCTGTATGTTTTTACTCGAAAAGTACATTGCTTTTCTTTGTAAGCATAAAGCTTGGAATGTTTTTTTCATTTAATCCACAGCTTCCAGTACTTTCCTTTGATGTTGGCAGTACTAATAAATTTTGATAAATGTATTGTTATCATGTACTGATATCATGTACTGTTATCATGTACAGTTTTGAATGGACCAATCAGCTGAGCTACAATTAAAATGGGAAGGGGCTTCTAGCTCTGCATGACAAAATTAACATTGTGGGTATTTATTTAAAATAGCCTCGCCGAGGTTATTTGAATGAGTACCCACATTTCAAATAGCTTTTACTAAATGGCAAACAGTGCAGACCCTGATCAGACTGCTCCTTCTGATCTCAAAATGGGGAGGGGCTTCTAGCTCTGCATGACAAAATTAACATTGTGGGTACTCATTAAAAATAGCCTTGCCGAGGTTATTTAAATTAGTGACCACATTTAAACAAGCTTTTACTAAATGGCAAACAGTGCAGACCCTGATCAGACTGCTCCTTCTTATCTTAAAATGGGGAGGGGCTTCTAGCTCTGCATGAAAAAAATTAACATTGTGGGTATTAATTAAAAATAGCCTCGCCGAGGTTATTTGAATGAGTCCCCACATTTAAAATAGCTTTTACTAAATGGCAAACAGTGCAGACCCTGATCAGACTGCTCTTTCTGATCTCAAAATGGGGAGGGGCTTCTAGCTCTGCATGACAAAATTAACATTGTGGGTACTCATTAAAAATAGCCTTGTCGAGGTTATTTAAATGAGTACCCACATTTAAAATAGCTTTTACCAAATGGCAAACAGTGCAGACCCTGATCAAACTGCTCCTGCTTATCTTAAAATGGGGAAGGGCTTCTAGCTCTGCATGAAAAAAAATTAACATTGTGGGTATTCATTAAAATAGCCTCGCCAAACAGGGCAAACAGTGTAGACCCTGATCAGACTGCTCCTTCTGATTTGTGGGATGAGGTGGTTCTAATGAGTACCCACAACATACCTTTTTATGGAGAAAGAAATATCCCTGAATTATCACAAAGTACACTCCCATTTACAGTTCCTCTGTAACCGATGCCAAACATTTTATGAAACATTTGCAGGCAACTGAGTTCAAAGTAAGTCCTTTCACTTGAAGGTTCAACATTAAAATGCCCCAGTGATAAACATCAGGTTAAAAAAGCATGCTCAAATAGCCTGTGGTCAGAAAAAAGAATTTTGATTGGCCACATATGGCTACAGTTGGATTTAGACCAATTAATGAAGCACAGAAGCTGACAGAGTCCTTTCAGACAGGACAATCCATTTTCCTGACGGGGTAAATCAGGTCAAATAAAAGAAATTGAAATTAACAGTAAATAAAACAAATATGCTTTAATAGGTTTTAATATGTGTTAAGTGGAAGCTACAATAAGCTGTGGATTAAAACAGATATATCCATTTGTTTTTGAGAAATATTGGTGAATACTTGTACTGATTGACATCTGTACAGGATAATTAGACTCGCCCTGGCGGGCTCGTCAAATTATCCTGTACAGATATCAATCAGTACAAATATTTACCAATATTTCACAAAAACAATGGATATATCTATTACTTATTTTTATCTGGCAATGAAAGGGTATGTACTGACAAATTTAAATGTAACCTCAAATGATGCTAAATTGGATCCAGTGCTTAGAGATTAAACGTTTTAGATTTGTGACCTACAGGTCAAGCATATAATTGTTCTTTTGATTATAATTTCAATGTGGCTGTCACTCTAAATTAGCAGCCAGCTAACTGCAACTTTGAATTCAAACAGAGAAATACAATTGGGTTATGATTGCATGCTTAATTAAACCAGGCCTCTATCCATTGGCTGGCCATGGTACAAAACATATATAGGACTTGCCACTCAATATTTGCAGATAATACTTCTCGGGCTACGCCCTCGAAGTATATCTGCAAATATCTCGTGACAATGTCCTATATCTATTACATACCTGCTTGGACTTATATAAGGTATATAAAAGCAGTATTGAGAATGCGGAGACTCCTCTTCTTTTACATCCTCTTCTTTAAATGAATTAATGGAATATTTTGAGAGAAAAAAATAAATAAAAGTTTTTTTAAATACTTTTCATGATTTATTTTATCTCATATTTTTACCCCTGGCCCTATTTTTAAGGATTTTAGGTAAATCCTAAGGATTTGGAGGTATAAAAAAAGGCAACATCACTGGACCAGGAAATATAGGTCACCGTAACCCATATTTATTTTTAGGTCAATAGTGGCATCACTGACTTTGTGACAATCTATGCTCAAAGCAAAAATAAGAATGTTAACCCATGCAAACTTGGGGCCTCAGCCGTGACAGGGGGTTACACAGACAGCTTTCATTCAAAATCCGCTTAAAAATAGCTTTTCAGAATGTTACATTTTAATAAAAGTAATCTGAAAGTAGATCTCTATTTCAATGCCTCTTAATGTGTAAAGAAGTTGATGGCATATGACATTAGTAGCTCATCTTTACACGAATTCCGAATATAGGGGCCATCCGAAACTATGAATTTCGACTATAAAATTTCAACATGCCATTTCCCCCCATCAATAACAATTTTGCAGGAAATGGATTCACAAACCAATAAAATATTAAATTAAATTAAATACAAATTGCACCAAAATTTATCATGCCAACACCTCTTACGTGTTCATTGCGCTGAGATTTGCTGCGAATTTCTGTAAATACATCGTACCGGAAATGGCCGTCGATAAGCTAGGGGAAGTAATATCAGGGGCGAATAATCGGAAAATATGGCGGAAGAAACGTTCGAAAAAGTCGCATCTTTCAATGCATTGCGCACAAATGCGCTGGGATATTTTATTGATTTAATACTTTAATTATTTAGTGAAAAGGTTAAATTTTTAAGATTCAGTGGTACTTTTCAGTGCTCGTGTCTTTTCGTGGACCTCTCGACAGCTGAAGACGGATGAAGTTGGCAAAGGCATTCCAAATGATTGATGACGTTTTTCTATAATTTTAAACCACCAATGAAATCGTCTTTTTAAGACCTTTCCAATGACGTATAAAGCATTCCTGTGCTATAAATAATACTCGAGCTATTTTCATTTTTCTGGGGATGCCAGCGCGTGACACATGAAAAATGGCGACGGAAATCGGAGGATTTTTTGATGGCGACGCTATTTCTTTTTATCTTGTTAGATATACCGTCGTAAATTAGGGCTGAAAATTGTGCACAGGTGCAAAATTTAATCTTTTATCTTCATGATTCGAGTAGTTCGATCGCATAAAATACGAGAATAGACACAAATTTTATTATTTAAATGATGCATTGCTTGTATGTTGACAGATAGGCGTACGCTATCCGTTTTTATCGTTATTTCAAAAGCAATTGAAGCAGTGATTTTTTGATAGACGTTCAGTGTCCCATCGGTGTGCCGAAAAAAAACATGGTTAATCTGTTTAGGTCGATCAATCGAACTAAACAATCGATCTAAAGTATTTGATGGCTGAATGGGTACGTCTTGGATGTAAGTGCATGCGTATATAAACAACGTTAGTTCATACCAATACTTTAGTTTGGTATATGTGGAGGTGGTGGGGGGTTGGGAGGGGATTGCGGGTGTTACTTTCTGAGTATTCTTATTTTTTAGAAGAAAAACGAAAACTGCAAAAGATAGCTTGCCAAAAACAACCTCTTTGTGCCTCAAAGATTCATTTTGTTTGTGATGTGACCGCCCCCGCCCATCGGGGCTTGAAGAAATAGATTGGGCTGCACGATGCTTCCACGCAGAGGTGAAACCGACCACGCACATGAGTATTGGTAAAATGGTGCGAGTCGGACCGTCCATGCATATAAATCCTTTTGGTTTCATTGGGCGGCAGGGCTTGAGATGTCATTTCATCTCAATATCGGGTAAAAGTCCCACAAAATATGAAGCAAAGTCTCCAAAATGACCTAAATTGTGTTGATGGGGACGTTAAACCTCAAATCAATCGTCTGTGATGTCTGATCAGGATCTTCACAGTGGCCGTTCGTTCACTACCGCCCATTGGGGCATTCAAAAATAGATTGGTCTGCACGGTGCTTCCGCGCAGGGCTGAAACTGACAGAACTGGTAAAGAACTGAGGTCTAAGCCTGCCCAGGAAAAGTAATGCGAGTCGTACCACACCTGTAACCCTAGTGGTTTCTATGGGAAGTAGGGCTTGAGATGTCCTTCCATCTCAGTGTCGGGTAAAAGTCCCGACAAAATTGGAAGCAACATCTCCAAACTGACCTTAATAGTGTTGACGGGGACATAAAAACCTCAACTCGAACAAACAAAACAGTGGTCGTTCGCAAAAGTACAATGAAAATCATGAATTGTCTACTCAAGCCTATCTGTTCAACTCAACAGTGCCGTTGCTACTTTGATTTAAAATAACCCGTCTTTTCAGATCATGATGATGATGATGATTTCATGTTTAAAGACGCGACAACCCAATTTGTGGGTCATAAGCGTCAATCAGTTAATTATATAAAGGTATGTAGAATAATGAGGAAAAGAAAGCTATATGATAATGTATTAAAATCTGAAACAAAATTAAATCTTATGAAAAAGTCCAATTTCTTTTAAAGGGAGGATTTGGTAGTACAGAGGACTATAAAATGATTGACAGAACCTATTAGTTTAATTGTCTATAATGATATGAACTTCCAGCATGTGGGCAGAGCTGTCAAATTAATATGTGCCTGCAAAATGTGTTATTGCAAGAAATCAGTCCTGTGTAACACTATCTTTTAAAGCAAGAAACAAAGTCAGACTGAAAGTTTGTTAGATTGATTTTCAATATTTACAGTAATGAAATATTCCAGATGAAACCTAAAAAAAAAAGATTTTTATATCTGCTCACAACAAATATTATGGTGCTCGTTAGGACCGCGTCATTCAGCGGATTACAACAATACTCACAATGATCAGAAATGAGAATAATACTTATCATTGAAAATCTCTGTTTTACTAATAAAGGTTTTGAGGGGTGTTTCATTGCCTAGACTGGCCATGGTTATCTTGATAGTGGGGAGGCAGCCTGCTTTATTTAGGGAACGGGATTTGTGTGTGTTTTTTCTGCAAGTGCAGTGTTCAAAGCAGTGACCAAGAAAGGCACTGACCAGACAATACACATTTATAGACTGATCTCTGTGTGTGTTGTGTTTTGTTTTGTTTTTTGGGTCGGTGGGGTTTTCCAGGGACATATAAGCTAAAATACTCGCAAAAAGTATGTCCCTTGGACAGCTGTCGACTTCAACGTCTTCTTCAAGCAACAACCAGATATCACCTCTCCGCTCTGCACGCGGCCCCTGCGTTCCCTTCTTGTCCAATCAGGAGTTAGCATCAACACTGTTTACCCCAGATATCTTGAGACAGCATAGCAACAATGACAAACGTCATCCAGTCACGCGGGAACAGCGCCCTTTATACTCAAGGATGGTCACTCAATTTACCGGTGGGTCACTCAGTTTACCGGAGAGGTGTGACTAATTACCGAATCTCACTACACCCCCCACACACTTTATCCTTGGAGACGTGGACATCATCGTTGGACCAAACGGACAGGGATGCCACCTGGCATGTGCAGAGGTATGATATAGGTCAAGTTGTGTGTTGCACCACACTTTCAGATGCGTTGTACCAAAGCCATGTACGTTGTACCATAGTTATGTACGATGTACCAAAGCCATGTGCGTTGTATCATTGTACCATAGTGATGTACGTTGTACCAAAGTGATGTACGTTGTACCATAGTCGTCTTGTACGTTGTACTAAAGTCATGTGCTGAGGTTAGGGACTTGCTTAAGCCCCCCAAATATCACTGGGAGGACGACGAAGCAACGTTATAACTCCATAGACAGTTGTACTGGAACTTGAGGTCAGGCTTGATGTTTAGCGTATCGGAATTGAGCGCCTGGCACCCTAATCCTTTACTCAAGCTCCTCTAGTCAAGGCTTGGAGGTCGCTTATCTCTGTACAACCTCAAGGCGTTTTCTCTACAAACTGTCAGAAAAGCCTTCCAGTTCGCACCTCTGATCTTGGCCAACTCCGCTGCTACAATCCCAATCACCGCCGGAGAACTGTGCCGATTTCTGTTGACAAACTAGCGACCACAGCAGGAGATCCATTGAAAAATGAAGATGAATCAACTGTGTACCACCGACATGTAACGCCAACGATGATCTGATAATGTCATAGGCCTCACTACTCTCAGCATTCCTCTGCAATGCAGCACCAGAACTCTGGAATCAATGGGTCGGCATCTGAGGACCCGAGACAGCCTGGCTGTCTGGTCGGCCCAGGTGTTGATGGGTTCAGTATGGTCGACTACAACTTCGACTAAACCAGAGACCTCAGGTAGTGCTGCCAACTCTTCAAAATAGAAGTGGAGGCAACGTTCAGGAGTCGATAGAATCAACCCACAGCTCCCATCAGAGACACCAAAGGGAAAGACTAACAGCGGAAAGCCAAAAGGACAGTTACTTTCCCACAAAATGGCCAATATGCTATCCAAAATAACATTGGCGAAACAAAGACAAACCATAATAAAAATAAACCGCGACAAAAGAACCGCCTTGGAATGGTCAGCGGAAACGAATTCCACTGGGGGGCTTAAATCGATTTTACATGGCCACAATCCTCGCCCTTACCTCAAGGCGTTGTAGCTGCTCCTCAGTAATGGTCTTCTTGGGATGAAGCCCCACTGTCACAAATGAGCCATGACCAGCGAGTCTTCGTATCTCCCCAACGCTGGGATAGGTTTCGGGGTCACAATAGTTGGCAACTGCACCCTCCAGATCAACCTTGTGTTCATCGTCCGGTCTCGCCTTGCTACAGATCTGCTGCAAGCTGGCATCAGCTGGTAGTTTGAAGTCTCTACGACATCTGTCTAGGTTACAGTGGCTGTCAAAAGCAATAGCAGGCTTTGGCAACATAGTCTCGTCCTCCTCCGTCAGACGTTAAAGGGTCCTTATGGATGCAATATGGGTCTGTGGTTGTACTCTGGACAACAACTGAAGGAGCACGCCCAAGATGACAAGGGTTCCAGGATGAGTACTAGAAACAGTGATAGTGGAGTCAGTAGTTGAGACCCTCTCAAGCTCAAGGCCAGTTCGGCCATAGCACGCTGCTGTAACTGATCAGGCGAGCAGTCGACTGTGGACAGAACGTTCAGCATTTGGAAATATGCACCAAATCATCCAGATTGCTTCGACTGCCAAGCAACCATTGTAAAAGCACCGATCCTTCTTCTGGTTACGTCACGACCAGAGATCTCCTCCTGGAAAATCAACCGCAAATGAGTGGCGAATGCATGAGTCCTGCTGTTCAGATGACTGCATTGGGGAATGGGACACTGTGTCGCACCCGATGGAGTGCTCATAACAGGGGTACTACCAGGTCTTGGTGAGCTCAACATTGGTATCTCAACCGTCACACCTCTTCCTCTAGATCTTGGTCTTGAATGGGAGCTGCCCTCTGCTTCACTCTTACGATCTTCATAACTCCTACGCTCACGACGAGAACTACCATGATCTTGGGATGTACGACGTGGGGATCGGCGGTCCTGGACACGCCTACCCTCCTTCGACGATTTACGACGATTTACGACGGTCAGAGTAAGGGTATTTGCGACGTTCCGAGTGAGGGGATCTGCGACGTTCAGAGTGAGGGGATCGATAACGGACCGGCTGAGACGAAGAAGGTCTTTCTTTGGGTCTTGTCACTTGCTCACTGGGCTCCTTGACGTCGACTGAGGTCTTAGAAATCACACCAGCCCTGTCTGTTGGGAAAGTGGAGTCAATCTCCAGAAGCAACTGCTCCTCACCAATGCTCACATCTGGTGAGTCGGCCAAATCCCCTCCAGCCAACAACATCTCTTGTTCCACGGAAGGGAGTTCCGTCCCTTCAGCACCTGTCCCAAAATCCACTTTAACGGTGGTATACCGTGAATCACCCTGACGAATATCCTGCTGACATGTGCCAGCTACAGGTAAAGTCTGATCTGGACATCTAGCGGTAGGCCTTCTCCAAACACGACTCAGGTGAGCGTCGATCCACCCATCCTCCCACAAACCAAACGCCCTTGCATCCCTCGCTGCCCTGCGCAACCAAGCTCTGTCATCTCTGCTGCGGGCCAGCCTGGCTTGACCTAACAACATAAAGTCACGGCGGCGATGGTCTCTGCTAGTGATTAGGAGGTCCAGTACGGTTCCAACAGGCAGAAGGCGCTGTGCCTCGGTAGCAGCCACAACATCCTTGAGATTATTCTCAACAATTACACTCCATTTGTCTGGGTCAAAGGAAGAATTCCTAACTGAAACGACACAAATAGACTTCGTTATCAGCACCCCCACCCCTGGTCGGGGCAAATGAACTTCCTCCTTTACAGGCAATCTGGACATTTTTGACCTGAGATATATCCAGCGCGTCTGATGTCGTAATGTCAACGCAAGCCCTACCTCCTTTGCAGGCAATCTGGACATTTGTATTGAGATATATCCAGCGCGTCTGATGCAGTAAAATCAACTCTAGCCCCATGATACCACTCATCACAGTGATCACATTGGATCATAACATAAACAGTAGACTTTTTCATCCGACGCGAAGGTTTCAGCTGGTCCGGGGTTTCCATCCAACGGCGGATCCACATCGGCAGTGTTCTTTCCTTATAGGGTTGCAATTTATCATAATTTAGGATCATGAACGCATTTCTAAGTTTAACCCTGTAGAGATAAGATGAGAGCTTGTTGCCTATTGCCCAAGGACCCTTCCGTGGAGGTCCTAATTTCTTGCATTGTCCCTTAATTGCTGCAGAGTCGAAAATATACACTGGGTCACCAACGGCATATGTACGCTCAAGAACCCTAAGGTCATAATCGCGTTTCATCCAATTAGTGGTAGTCTTCAATGTCCCGTGAGCCGTGTCATGAGCTTTTTGTAGGGAATGGACTAGGGTGGCAACATAATTCTCTGGGGTATCACACTTAGCTTTGACTTGGGGGAACATTAAATGCGCTGGGGTGTTTACTTCCCTACCCAACATGAGCTTGTTTGCAGTATAGTCAGTCTGACGGTTAACTGACGCCCTCAAGGCCCCTGCTATCTGTTGAAGGTACAAATCCAAATGATTCTGGGCTTTTCCAATGTAGCACCTAATGGCATCCATCAGTATGCGGTTGTAGCGTTCTACTTGGCCATTTGAGGATGCTCTATATGGCGTAGTCCGTGCCTTGTGCATCTGAAATGCCTTGCATAATTCTGAAAATAACTTGGACTCGAAATTCCAGTCCTGGTCTGAGAACACTTGAAAGGGGTAACCAAAGTAGAAGTAAAACAAAGATCAGGAATCGATACAATTAACTTACTCCACCCATCAAAGACACCAAAGGGAAAGAAACACAGACATGAAGCGACCAGACCATAATGGAAACCTAAACCTGCAAAAGGAATTGTCAACTGTAGCCCTAGCAGTTTCCGCAGCAGTCTGAGATGGTAGCGGCACACACTCCACCCATTTACTCTACCATGATTAGAATGTGTTCATTACCCCGGGAAGTATTGGGTAAGGGTCCCAGGAAGTCCAGGTGGACTCTCTCCATAGGCGCACCAGCCTGATATTCGTTGAGTGGGCATTTCCCTTGTCTAGTGTTTTTTTTTACATCGATTACACAGCTCACACCTAGTAACATAACTGGCCACTAACTTCCCTAGCCCATGCAAAGCGAACTTTTCGTTGACCCGTTCCTTGGCCCTTGCTAGCCCCTGATGCCCCGCCGAAGGCAGATCATGGCATCCTTTGACAGCCTCTTCCCGCAGTGTCTCAGGAATGACAAGCTTCTTATCCCCAGTCTTGTCCTCCTGGAACAGCACTCCGTTAATGAGGACAAACTGCTCTTTATTCAACCAGAATGACTTAGTTGCAAGGCTAGCAATAACCCCCACCCCCTCTCTTCTGGGATGATTGAAGTCTTTAACTTCCTGTCTTACTGCTATTAAAACGCATGTAATTAAATATTGTGATAGTCTTTGAAAGATCAGGAAGAAATCTGTTTTGGTCTATAAAAAATTCGAATGAGGTTTTAAATAAATTGAAATCTAGACATTTTCGTGCTTCTAGTCTGTCTACCTACGATTTTTCCACTCTTTACACTACACTTCCTCATAATCTTATAAAAGAAAAGCTTAATGATTTAATTGAATGGGCTTTTCACGGAGAAGTTTCTCTCTGTTCTTGTATTGTTATGAAAGAGACTTCATTTTGTCGCTTTCCATTGATAACCAATCTGAAATTATTGAAGCTTTTCGCTCTACTTCTAGATATTTAGATGATTTATTAAATATTGAAAATACCTATTTTGATGGTTTGATCAGTCAGATTTACCCCCTAGAACTTCAGTTAAATAAAGCAAATTCTTCTGATACCGAGGCCCTGTTTTTGGATTTACATCTATCTATTGTAGATGGATTTGTTTCGTGCAAAATTTATGATGAACGCGATGACTTTGATTTTGAGATTGTAAATTTTCCTTTTTTGGATGGTGATGTTCCTCGTGCGCCATCCTATGGCGTTTATATTTCGCAATTAATTCGATTTGCTAGAGTGTGTAGTCATGTAACTGACTTCAATACTCGTAATAAATTATTAATGGCTACACTGCTTAATCAGGGTTATCGGTACCATAAACTACGCAAAGCCTTTTCAAAATTTTATAGACGCCATTCTGATTTAATTTCAAAATTCAATATTGGACTTAAATCTCTTCTGCAACAAGGTCTATCGGAACCCGAATTTTATTGTGACTTAGTATATAAATTCAGAAAAATATATAACCGCAATGACTTCAGCACCCAATTTCGTAAAATCATTCTTCGATATAAAAAGATTGGGTACAACATGGATATTATACGATAGACTGCATGCATGGTAGTTAACCCAATCACGGTTGGCAACTTTGCTTCCCTCTTTAATTGCACGCCGGTGGGTCAGGCCTCAGATTCTATGACGGCTCCAACGTAAAGGCTTATTGAAAATCAGAGAGATAATGCTGGTTGGTGCTTGATGCTCTGTCTCTGGTCGGGCTCATCGGAGTCTAACTGTTGGTTTTCTTTTGCTCCAGCATTTCAGTGGTTTCTTGCTGTCGAGTCCTCACCGTTGTCTCACCTCTGTGGTTCTTTGATTTTTGTGTTCACGGAGATGTTGCACTGATGAGTTGGGAGGCCTTCATGCGGACTGAACAAATTATTTGTCTAAATCGCGACGGAAGTAAGGGCGAGTATTGTGGCCACGTAAAATCGATTTAAGCCCCCCGGTGGAAATCTTCCACTGACCGTTCCAAGGCGGCTCTTCTGTGGCGATTTATTTATGTTGTTGTTTGTTACTTACTGTGTGTATCACTTGTGTCTTATAATTTTGTATGGCCATATGGCCATTTTGTGGGAAAGTAACTGTCCTTATGGCCTTCCTTTGTTTAGGTTTCCATTATGGTCTTAATGTTTGTATTTCTTTCCCTTTGGTGTCTTTTATGGGTGGAGTAAAGTAGAAGTAAAACAAAGATCAGGAATTGATACAATTAACTTACTCCATCCATAAAAGACACCAAAGGGAAAGAAATACAAACATTAAGCGACCAGACCATAATGGAAACCTAAACAAAGGAAGGCCATATGGACAGTTACTTTCCCACAAAATGGCCATATGGCCATCCAAAATTAAAAGACACAAGTGATACACACAGTAAGTAACAAACAACAACATAAATAAATCGCCACGGAAGAGCCGCCTTGGAACGGTCAGTGGAAGATTTCCACTGGGGGGCTTAAATCGATTTTACGTGGCCACAATCCTCGCCCTTACTTCCGTCGCGATTTAGACAAATAATTTGTTCAGTCCGCATGAAGGCCTCCTAACTCATCAGTGCAACATCTCCGTGAACACAGAAATCAAAGAACCACAGAGGTGAGACAACGGTGAGGACTCGACAGCAAGAAACCACTGAAATGCTGGAGCAAAAGAAAACCAACTGTTAGACTCCGATGAGCCCGACCAGAGACAGAGCATCAGGCACCAACCAACATTATCTCTTTAATTTTCAATAAGCCTTTACGTTGGAGCCGTCATAGAATCTGAGGCCTGACCCACCGGCGTGCAATTAATTAAGTTAATTGTATCAATTCCTGATCTTTGTTTTACTTCTACTTTCAACATTTTGTCTATGGAATCATTATTCCGCAACACATGAATTATGAAATTGGGTGTCATAAAGTCACATACATTCACATCATGCACCATCACCAGAAACTGTACTTGTCTGTAATAACCCCCAGGTATTAGACTTCCTGCCTTGCCGTGGCCCTGGGGGCTCAATTCCCACTGGGCATATTGCCGCTGTGGTCTCTGTGCCCACTGGGAAGAGCTAAAGGAAGTACCACCCGTTTGCCGTGGGTGGCGTCCTGTAAGCCGGAAGAAGGGATCCTGGAGGTTGAGGGTTACCTGAGGTGGCGGTGCTTCAGGTACCCAACACACCTCTTTGGCCTGGCTTTTCGGTGTAGACGGGTGGCCGTGCGGTCCGGCACGGTCAATCGGCTGGTCACGTCGAGCCCTAGAGATACCGCTTTGCTTTCTCTTCAACTCTTTTTGTATCTTTCCTGATACCAACCATATGCCCATTTACCTTACCCTTTTCTGTCTTTTTTATCTCTA
>CAUZLF010000187.1:828-132911 GCA_963580285.1 Lucinisca nassula
TACAAGAATCCTGACCAATTGAACGAAGATGTAAAGGAGTTTAATAGGAAACTCAGACTGGTAGAATACTTTGATGGCACCGAAGACACAGACATATCATTGGTAAGAAATAAAAGTAATTTCATACCACCATTTCAAAGAAATGAAGCCCTTGATAAATTCATTGAAACAGTTGAAGATTTTCCCAAAACCAAATCAAAAACCCAATTGAAACCAAATTTAACTAAACATGAATCAAATGCAGTAAAATCTTTAAAAAATGATGACACAATAATAATAAAAGAAGCTGATAAAGGAGGCGCTACCGTAATTATGGATAAAAGGCATTATCGAAAAATGATAGAATCCATAATTACAGACGCAAACTATTATGAAAAATTGTCAACTGACCCACATAAGGATACCTCGAAAAAATACAACAAATATTTAAAGAAGTATCAAAACCAATTAACTGAAAAAGAACTTGATTATTTACAAAACTTCGAGGTAAAAACAAGTCAGTTTTATGGTTTACCAAAAATTCACAAGAGCCAATCAATTAATGATAAATGCAAAAGCACAGTGTCTTCATACGTTGAAGTGAGCAATGTAACAGACTTAAAGCTACGGCCGATCGTAGCAGGGCCGGCATGTTTAACTCACAGGTTGAGCAACTTACTTGATATTCTTTTAAGACCTTACACAAAACACGTTAGAAGTAATCTACGTGACACAACTGATTTTCTAAACAACCTGCCAAAGCATATACCACCGAACACACTGCTGGTCTCATTTGATATAGAAGCACTATACTCGAACATTCCCCACGAATTAGGAATGGAGGCAGTAAAGTACTGGTTAGAAAAATATCCCGCGGAACGGAAAAGTCAAAGATTTTCGAATGATTTCATTATAGAAGGTATTCAATTCATTCTCGAGAACAATACATTCTCATTTGATAAAAACTTTTATAAACAAAACAAAGGTACAGCAATGGGCACGAAGTTCGCACCTGTTTATGCAACTCTTACCATAGGCTACCTTGAAGAAAAATTATATCAAGAGATCAACACGCTTTTCGGGAATGAGTTTGGAACCTATTTTATGACAAACTGGAAACGGTTTCTAGATGACTGCTTCGTTCCTTGGACAAAATCTAGCGAAGATTTAGCAACATTACACACTATCTTAAACAATTTACATAAAGATATCAGATTCACATTACAGTATAACAATAAGGAACAGTCTTTCCTAGATGTTTTGGTGAAAAATAACGAAGGAAAAATTGAAACTGATATTTTTTATAAAGAGACAGATAGTAAACAGTACCTACTGTTTAATTCTTGCCACCCTAGGCATACTAAGATAAATATACCATTCAATTTAGCACGTCGGCTAAGAACGATAATATCAGAAGAACAAACTTTACAGGTTCGCCTGCAGGAATTAAAATCTTTCCTCATTAAACAGAAATATCCTGAACCTGTAATAGATTGGGGGATAAAGAAAGCAATGGCGCTAGACAAGAATATCCTTAGAACCGTAAGGGTTAGGCAAGATGAGTGCATCCTCCCTTTCGTATCAACATTTAATCCAAAAGACCCGGAAATATTCCCGGTTATTATCAACAATGTACCGATTTTGGAGAAAGATGAAAAAATGAAAGGCATTATTTCAAAATACAAGTTTATAAAGAGTAAGAGACAGCCCTACAACCTTAAGCGTCTACTCACTAAAGCAAAATTTACTTCAAAGTTTGACCATAAGGTGAAAAAATGTAACAGACCGAACTGCGGCCTCTGCATTCATTTATTAGAAGGAAACTGTTTCACATTCAATTGTGGAACTAGATTCATAATCCATGAAGATATGTCATGCGATGTAAAAAACGTAATTTACGTAATGAAATGCAGGGGCTGTGGAGAGGAATACATAGGTGAAACCGGAACTTTCCTGCGTAATCGTGTCACAGTACACAACCAACACATCCGTGACCCAAAAACAAGAATGCTAAAAGTAAGTGAGCATATTGACAATTGCGCTAACACATTAGAGCCGAAATATAATATTTTCCCTTTCTATAAGATGTACACAGACAGTGTAACATTACGACGGTCAAAAGAAAAACTCTTTATAAACACATTGCTGCCAAAACTAAACAGGGCTTTTTAATGGGATGCGTGCCATCAAAGTATTCGTACACCGGAAACGTTATTTATTTGAAACGGAAACGTTAATTATGACGTTACGTTTCGTTGCTTAGTAATTTAAAATGTCTTCTTGATAATCTGTTGTAAATGCAGTGAAACCGCGGTAGAAGTTTACTGAAAATATAGTGTTAATTGGCAAACTCGGACTTATTGATTTTTCTTTATATATATATATATATATATATATATATATATATATATATATATATATATATATATATATATATATATATACTAGGAAATATGTCAGTTATGGGGTATTTTCAGTTGTAAAACCTGTATTGTGGTTCATTGAAAAATTGTGGGGCATATATAATGCCCCACAATTTTTAAAGCCTGGGTAAACCCCAGAAGGGTATATATATTATTTTAGATGACATTGTGCACAATGTGGTTTTGCATTGATTTATATATACAGTCAATTTGAGGTTGCTTCCCTTAGACAATGATAAAAAATATGTCAATTTAACACATCTGGCATTAATCTAACTTCAATCCTGGTGCTACATGTATTTTACGTATTGGAAGAATGGCGTGTAGAAATTCAACGAGGACTAAAAAGATGCAAGTTTAAAAGCCTATGCAAACCCCAGAAAGGTATATATATATAATAATGCACAATGTGGTAAATTATTAATTTGTAGATATTAATTCTCTCTCCTTTTCCAAGGTAAGAAAACCAGAATGATCCGGAATCACTGATAGGACTGTGCATTTGCGCAGCCTGATTTTCGCTTGTATTACTTGTATAATATGTTCAAACGGGGCTTACATGCAGCAAATAATAAAATATTATATCTCAGCAATGATAGGACTGCGCATTTGCGCAGCCTGATTTTCGCTTGTATTACTTGCATAATATTTTCAAACGGGGCTTACATGCAGCAAATAATAAAATATTATATCTCAGCGCTGATAGGACTGCGCATTTGCGCAGCCTGATTTTCGCTTGTATTACTTGTATAATATGTTCAAACGGGGCTTACATGCAGCAAATAATAAAATATTATATCTCAGCAATGATAGGACTGCGCATTTGCGCAGCCTGATTTTCGCTTGTATTACTTGCATAATATTTTCAAACGGGGCTTACATGCAGCAAATAATAAAATATTATATCTCAGCGCTGATAGGACTGCGCATTTGCGCAGCCTGATTTTCGCTTGTATTACTTGCATAATATGTTCAAACGGGGCTTACATGCAGCAAATAATAAAATATTATATCTCAGCGCTGATAGGACTGCGCATTTGCGCAGCCTGATTTTCGCTTGTATTACTTGCATAATATGTTCAAACGGGGCTTGCGTGCAGCAAATAATAAAATATTATATCTCAGCGCTGATAGGACTGCGCATTTGCGCAGCCTGGTTTTCGCTTGTATTACTTGCATAATATGTTCAAACGGGGCTTACATGCAGCAAATAATAAAATATTATATCTCAGCGCTGATAGGACTGCGCAGTTGCGCAGCCTTATCTTCGCCTCTTTTTTTTCGAACGTAGCTTATATGCAACAAATAATATAATATAATACCTAAGCGATGATAGGACTGCGCAGTTGCGCAGCCTGATCTTCGCTTAAATGGCGCCTTATATATCTCAAGAAATGGCATTTTTCTTATGAAATTGTTTGACATTTTTATTATGATCAGCGCTTATTTTGTCCAATTATAGATTGTGGGTGTCGTACCCACAATATATGTATTTGAACACACGTAAGGAAAATAACGAATACCCCCATAAACACCACTTTTTCGATATAATTGGGGGTGTAGAGGATCCTTCATTTCACGGACGTGCAATATAATTTCTAAGCACTGATAGGACTCCGCAGTTGTGCAGCCTGAGCATCGACTGTATTACTTGCATAAAACATCTGTATTGAGTGAGTGTTTGAGTTTTACATCCCACCAACAGCTAAGGTCATACGGAGACGGGACCTCGGTTTTAAGACTCATCCGAAAATCTGGAGAAACCCGGGATTGATCCTGCGATCCCTGGTTTACAAGGTGAGTAGCGTAACCACTACACCACGGAAGCTTCTCATCTGTATTGAGGCGTGACTGACAAACACTAATAGTAATCACATAAGCTCCTTGTATAAATATAATACAGGCACTGATAGGCCTGCGTAGTTGCGCAGCCTGATCACTGCATTTATTTCTTTCATAATATGTTTAAACGTGTCTCACATGCAGGAAATAATAATAGCGCTAATAGGACTGTGCAATTGCGCAGACTGATCATCACCTGTATTTTTGCATAATATGTTCAAACTTGGCTCACATGCAGCAAAGTGTACAAGCACTGCTGTTCTTGTATTGTCTGCATGCCTGGTGCTTTCTCAAGATTAAACAGAAATTCGATAATCCGATTGTGATCTTCGTCTACCTTGTTTTATTTTTAAACGCGGTTCGTGATTTAAATTAAGGCTTCAACAGGTTAAAAGTTAAGTGAGTGGGTGAGTGTTTGAGTTTTATGTCCCACCAACAGCTAAGGTCATACAGAGACGGGACCTCGGTTTAAAGACTCATTCGAAAGTCTGAGTTTAAAAGTTAAACTCCACCATTTAAAAACGCTAGATTTTATTTGCTTTCATGAATGGGGAATTTGAAGTCGAAGTAAAATAGGTCTAGAAGAAAGCTATGGACCTATATACGAGAAAATAAAGGGATCATAACATTTTCCGACTTACATTTGTCAAATGCAGTGCGCAACCACTTAAAACCTATGATCCCTCGCATGAAACTACCATAGCTTCTCTTTCACTAACATGAGTGCAGCAAAGCTCCGGTGAGACTGCGCGTCTGCGCAGGCTCGCCTCGCCTTTGATTTGCAGACACATTTCTCACGAGCTCATCAAAAAGCGCGTACATGTACAGTGCATTTTGTGGCCAAATGAATACAGAACGCATTTAAAAAAAAACATTTTGGTTTGCTTTGGAGAATAACGGCCGAGTCAACACTGTTTAGGCCATATAGACACTTTACCAGGTTTCTAGCAGTCTGGCAAGAATCCCATTAAAATCCTTCAGCATGAAATATTATCTTCTTGGAACTAATTTATGGGATAATCAAAACCACATGTTGATAGTCTACGTACTGATCATGTAGTCTTTGATGTAAAAAATAAGAAATATTTTACAAAACGGTTTTGGTCCAGACATTTTAGTATCAAAGTCTTAGAGACCGAATAAATCAAAGCACTGAAAGCATCGGCTGGTCTGTTGTCTATGAGTGCATGCCGGGAAAATATCATAGTCCTGACCTCACACGGGGTATTCGACTACCTGGAACGCAGATGGACTTAAAAAACGCCGACTGAAAAAAACATTCGCGGTGAGTTTAATAAAATCGCACTTTACGGGCATATATTAAATAGATGCGCATAGATGTTGATAGGTATCCGTTTCGCAGTGTCTCGGAATACTTTCCAGGAACTGCGGACGTAAATCCTTCTGTCAGTGACGAATTATAATCCTTTTTAGTCGGCAAAATATCTATGTTTGATGCCTCATTTAGGCGGTTCTAACGAGTACCCACAACCTATGTTTTGGAGCAAAAATATGAAAAATAATGTATACCCCTTAAACCCCAGTTTTCACTATATAAATTGGGGTGTAGATGGGTGTTTTGACGGATAAACATGATTATACATTATTATAACGACGTTATTTCAGTGTGTGGTACGTGTTGGTAGGGTCGGGTCTTAAGCAGTTACGAATCGGTCTTATTAGATAAACAATGTGAAATATATAGGAGGTTTTAGGGATTCCGTTTATGACGTCATTCTTGCGCATGCACAAAGCACTGGCCGTCAATTGAAACGGCCATCGCTATTCAAATGTATTGGCAGAACTTAAATGCTAACAATATTCAGACATTTTGAGAGAAAATATACCCGTTTACATTGAAATAATGCCTCGAGAAGGAAAAAATGATATTTTGCTTTTATTACTGAAATTCATTTATCCTGGATCCGTTTGTTATGGACGAAACTCTTCGTGAATGACCCATTTCAATGGCTTACGAACGGAAAGCTTACTTACAAAAATAGGTTTTTACGTAACTATTCGTTATTCCATATCCAAGTATAGCTATCACATAAGGACAGAACTTTTATCTATCTATCTATCTATCTATCTATCTTTCTATCTATCTATCTATCTATCTATCTATCTATCTATCTATCTATCTATCTATCTATCTATCTATCTATCCTATCTATCTATCTAAAAAATGTCCAACGATCTGTCTAGAAGTGCAGTTTTAATAAACTGAAGATTCCTGTGGACAGACAACATTTTTTTTTGTTTTTTTTTTTGGTTGAAACGATATTTTATTTGTACAGAGAGAGAGATTTGACCGAGAAACTGACAATAGACAGACAGACCGACTGACTAAATGACTGACTAACAGACGAACGGACGGACAGTCAGACAGAAAAATAAACTGATACTGACAGTAGAAAACAACTAATGAGTGGACTGACAGACGGGCGTCGAGTCAACGTTGGTTCGACGTCATGCCATCGACACCAACTCAAACTCACTTCAAAGTCACATGGCCGTTGAGAGAGAGAGAGGTTTGACTGACAGACGACAGTCCGACCTGTACCGGAAACATGCGATTTATCATGCAATTATGGTTTGCTTTGTTTAAACTTTATTTTGATTGCTTCACATACACGAATACAAAACGACAAATACATTTGGTCCAGGATTTGACAAGATATGCGATGGTCATCTCCTCTATGGTTTGCTTATTCACCCGGCCCACCGATGGGCAATCAAAGAGGTGAGCAAAATAGCCAACCGTGATTTGGTTAACCACCATGCATGCAGTCTGTTTTGTAACATTTATGTTTGTACCCAATCTTTATGAAGCCTTTTTTAGTTTTATGCACGTCATACTGATTTGATTTCGAAATGAATTACCAAACTGTACATCCCTGTGTATTTGAACCCTTTGTTGTTAGTTGTAATAAAATGAGTGATAAAACTGTTTTATCTGGGAGAAAGGGGAAATAATTCAATGCAATTGCACGAGATCCTCATACGTAAGTTTGAATAAATTCGGATGTGTTCGAACACTTGCCAGGTCGGCATATCTATCATGGAGTCACGTCCCCTGGATTGCAGAAACTGCTTTTTATGACTTTGTCATCACCGTGCACCGTAATACATAAGTTAGAGATAAAAGCTCGGATGAGTTCAAAACTGACAAGTTTGGCCTATCGATGGTAGGGGAAAAGGCCTCTTGATTGCTGAAAATTACTACATTTGATATCGTTGTATCCATCTGTGGCAAATAAGTCGAGTCATTAGAGCGCAATTGTTACACCATGAATAAGCAAGGGCGTCTAGATACTTGGATAACGTTTCAAATATTGAAAATCATTACTGGTCAAATTTGTACTGCCTAAGTGAATTTGTTTAAAGCTAATGCTATTGATACTGAGACCACACTTTCCAAATACATCCACCATCAATATTTGACGGTTTCGTTTCATCTGTCTTTTGTGACAAACTTTATAACACTGCTTTCGACATTGTTATTTTTCCAAAGTTAGATAATAATGTTACCCAAAGCTTGTATCAAACTTTCTCTACTTACTGTCTAGGGAGTCTAGTCAATTGGCTGATTTCAATGTTTGTTTAAAATAAAGACAAAACTTTGCATGAAGGGCTGTCGGTGTCCTTTTTTTCTAAATTTTATCGCAGACAGTTTTCCAATGTTTCAATGTATAATGCCGTATCAATTATGTTCTATAAATGAGTTATCCTCTGAAACTATGAATTCCACCACAAAACTGAAACATGGGGAGTGTACATGTTTTCCTGAACAGACTAGTTTGTTTCGGCCAATATAGCCTCATCAATGATCCTCAACTATCCACAATGGAATACCAAATGACAAGCAAATATAAACTACACTACGCTATAGAGTAAGGAGACTTTTTACGGTCGCCAAATTCTTTTACTACTCTTTAAAAAAGAAAAAGAAAAGTGCGACCAAAACCAGGCTCGAACAGGCGACTACTCGTTTAAAAGGCAAATGCTCTACCTTTATAGTGTTATTTCCGACAAATCAAACGCCACAACTGGTTACTGTAGTAGGAGGTACCATTTCCATGGCTGATACTAAAAGGTCGCACATACATTGGTACATGTGCATCTGTTTCAAGTCAGGGATAGTATATTGTGCTTGCAGAAAGAATTTACTTACCCTCAAAATCATCACATCTTTCAATCAACACAAATGCACTTCCCATATACCCTGGAACATTTTTGATACTACAAGAGTCTGAAATAAAAACAATAACATGACAGATACCTACTTGACTAATTACTTAACAGAAAACAGAATGCATGTTTGATCCAACAAAGTTAAACGTATGTCTTTGTTCTTGATTCAATAATTTCATCGCAGTGAGAATCCCATTTCGATGCTTGTAATGACTGTTTGTTTAAATATATGGGTAAATATCTCATTCCTGGACAGTCGGTCACATTTCTAAAGCTATATTTGGTTTAAATTTTTGTTCTCAACTTTTTGAGGTTCCTTTGATACTACACGCATAAAACAAGATGAAAGCATATGCTTTATGGCTGCAACCTTGGCCGCTTACAGTCTATCTTATCTCCGATTCAAAGTAGCATTGGTTCCTTTTTATCCATCGACATAGGTTCGAGAGATATAGCCATCAGCCTGGCACCCGTCTATCCTATACGTCCATCCGTACGCCAGTATGTCCGTCCGTAGACACAATCTTGTGATGGTCAGAACTCTAACACCCTTCGAGATATATTAATGATACTTGACATAATTGTAGACAAAGGTGAGACAGCGTGTCATGTGCAAGAACCACACATCTGGGTACCATGGTTTTTTAGTATTCTACCCTTTCAATAAAATAATATGACTATTTTAGGATCGCCATTACTCATATAACCTGCGAGATATATTGATGTAGCTTGGCATAATTGTAGACAAGGTTGAGTCTGTGTCTCATGCGCAAGAACCACAAAAGTGGGTACCATGAATTTTTAGTTATCTCCCCTTTCCAATGAAATAGAATGACTATCTTGTGATCGCCATAACACCAATATCCTGTGAGATATATTGATAACAATTTGCATACTTGTAAACAAGGTAAAGATGGCATGTCATGCGCAAGAACCATTTCTCTGGGTACCATGATTTCTAGTTATCTTCCCTTCCAATAAAATAGAATAACAGTCTTGTAATTGCCACAATACCTTTTGAACTACAACATTTGGTACCATTGTATTGAGTTATTTCCCCGTCTAATAGAATTGAATAACTATCGTTTGATAGCCATATCTTCAATACTCTTTGATACATATGTATGGAACTTGGTACAGTCTAGTTATCTCCCCTGCCAATTAAACATTGTGATGATCCTAACTTCGATACCATCTGGTATATATTTATGGTACATGACACAGTATTGGACAAGGTTGAAGTTGTGTGTAATGCCTAAGAACCCTCACCGTTGATGTCATGGTATTTGAATTATCTCCTGTTACAATATAATAATAATAGATTGACTTCATAGTATTAGCAAGGAAAGATTGTCTCCATAAAGGTTACAGATTTATGCAGATGTAATATATTTAGGGCTTACTGGTTTATTTTGATTCCGGTGCAGATTTCTATTTGTGAAAAAGTTTGTGATGGCAATATTAGCTGTGAATACTGCTTGTCTGAACACTTTTCTGCGCGCCATGTGGAACAACAACGTCTCTGTCGCCAGCAGTATTAACGCTCTGCCGTCGGGCAAAAGCACATGCATAGTTCTGCGCACTAGGCAGAAATGCAACAGCAAATATATCTGCGCGCTAGGCAGAAACGCAGCATCAATATTTCTGCGCGCTCGACAGAAACGCAATAGCGTGCACCCTAGCAGGCTAGTATAGTGCTCATGTCACTAAGCATATACTTTACCTAGACAAATTTTACACTGCATAGAATTTTACTAGTCGGCAGGTTTGGCCTGATTCATCAAATACTAGCTTCTTTCGCCAGACATAGACCACCTCTCCTCCAAGCCCAGAAAACTTTTACTGTTTTTTGGGAAAATTTCTAACCACAAACATTCAATTCGCTCACATTCTAAATCATATCTCCTTTTACAGTTTATTTCATCTTTGACATAGACAAGAAGACCACCGCCCTGTTCAGGCCTTTCCAATGAAATAGTTCGGTCTTTGCGAAACATTTGATAATTTTTAATTTCAAATAAATCACTCATATGATGACTATTTAGTTTGCTTTCACTGAGTCCTAACACCTGTATGTTGTTCTGTGAACTGTTTAAAAGTATGTCAATTTGATCAATTTTGTTTTGAACGCCTTGAACGTTCAAATGTCCAATCTTAAATCCTTTTTTATGAAGGCCTAAATTTAAGATGTTTTGGGCACTCATGGAAGGATCAGAAGCATGCACATTTTCATGCAAATTACTATCATGCACATAATTTTCATGCACATCATTATCATCAACTATAGTTTCATAATCAAAAGAAGTATTATTTTCTATGGTTGAAATACTATATATATTGTCAGAATGGGAGCTGTTATTGATTAGGGTTGATAAATCATAAACAGTTTCTGAAAAGTCACAGTTTGTCTCCCTTGACTTGTAAATATTTTCACAGATACCTGTATGTTGTGTATTTGTAGAGTTATTGTTCTTGTCACATTCACAATGAAGATAATTACAGTTTTCGCATATACTTGCTAGGAGATCAAACCTATTGGTTGACCTGATTGAACTTGTAATATTTCTAGTGAGAGTGGCATATTTGCCAATATCCTATAGATTCCAGCAAAATGTATCTTTATGTCCAAAGTACTTACATTGAAAACATTGAACTTGCTTTTTATGGAAACACTCACTAGTTTTGTGATTAGATAGTCCACATTTAAAACATCTCCCATTGTTGTTGTTATTTTTAGGTTGACGAGGTCTGTATTGGACCTTCACAGGTGAAAAGGTCTTTTGCACACATTTCATGAAATCATCAACAATTTCTACATGTTGGTTAATAGCACCAAGTAATCCTTTTGTGCCTGATGCGGAGAGATGTAAATTGTCCCTTTGATTGTAGAAATGCGTTTTAAGCTGATTGTGCTTATTGTGAAAGGTTTTGTATACATCAATAAAAGTTCCTTGATGATGTTGACTTTGTCTTTTGATTATATCATTGATGTCTTCAACTGAAGTATCCTCACGAGGACACACACTACATAGATAAATGTTAACTTCAGTATTTTTCTCATTTGTCGGTACCTTTGATAACAGAGAAAGGTATTTCATGCTGTGGAAGTGACAATTATACACAAAACAAATCAAGGTTGCGAGTCATGTCATGATGTGGACTGTCGTGAATAGCCAAAAAAAAAAACCAAACTCTTCTATTTACTGACCTTTTTCAATTTACTGATTTACTTTTTAAATTTCCTTCTAAGTAAGAAACCCTTCAAACACATTCAAAAAGCGCTTTTTATGATTGGAAAAAAAAATCCATTTTTAAATGTACATGTGACTTATAAGCACGTGATAGCCACGTGTTTAATCGGAGTTAAAATGTCGGACGCATTTTACCCGATTTAATTGCACGATTTATGCAACAAAAAAGGTATTTTAGGACTTTCTAAACTACTCACACTTCTATAGCCTCTAATAAACGCCCATCCCCCTTTTCATGAAAGGTAATGATTCTAATAAATGCCCAGGTGTCTGTTAGAGATTTTACGGTATTCCTTAATTCTGGAGAGTAGCCAAAGATTAGAAACAATTTTCTTAGCAACAGCATCAATATGATTTGCCCCTGTTAAGTTCTTGTCAATTAATACCCCCAAAATCTATTACATGCTACCACAAATAAATTTTCCTTGTTACAGGTCAAATGAAAGTTATTATTATTTAATCCTTTTCTGTGGGGTGGTAAAAAGCATAACCTTAGTTTTAGGAGTGTTTATTCGCATTCCATTTTCTTCACACCATTCTGACAGTTTACATTGGAGTCTGCAGCTGCTGTTCAATACAGGCTTGAGATTTGTCAATATAATAAGTCTGTGAACTTTAAAGACATATGATCATTTGGCTTGGGCTAGAACAATAGCAAGAACAACAGTAACGAAAAACAAGCTCCTTTACATTCTTTTTCAGGTATTAAAAACAAATTGACTAAGAAGATGAAGCCAAGTGAAACAGACTGGACTGTATGTCTTGTTCATCATCTTTTAAAAGAACTGTCGGTAAATCAGCATTACAGAATAGATGTATTCTCTAAAGACAAAACAGATGAATGCAAATGCTGCAAGGAGCCACTCAGTAGTGGAGCCTATGGTGACTGTAGTTTAGGTAAGTTAAATATTTGGTGAGAGAGTAAAATAAAAAAAAAAGTTATTATTTTTAGACAGCCTTAACAGGCAGAATATGTGACTAAACCAAAAGACATGATGGTCGTGTGTAAGGTACATACAAAAAATTATATGATTTAATCTCTTTTTAGCTCACCTGAGCTGAAGGCTCTGGGGGAGCTAATAGGATGGCAAGCCTCCGTCGTCCGTCCATCCATACGTCGTCGTCCATCCGTCAACATTTTCAAACGCTTCTCCTCTGAAGCCTGAAGGCCAATTTCAACCAAATTTCACCTGAAGGCTACTTTGGTCGCGGGAACCGAAAATCGCTCAAATGGTTCTGGTCACATGACTAAGATGGCCGCCATACCCATATATGATAAAAACCCTTTAAAAATGTTCTACAAAGCCGAGAAACTGGGAACCGTGAATCTTGGTACCTATAAAGCATCAGGCACTCGAGGCCTATCATATTTGCTCAAATGATGATCCTCAGTTGACCATTGACCTTTTTATGGAAAGGTCAAATTTGCCTCCAGATGCAATTGTATTGGGAAAATAAACATTCATGTAGGAAAACTGATTCAAAGTCATTAAATGGGAGTAACTTACACAGTATGACTGAATAAACAAAAGTTTTCTTTTCTGCGCAAAATTTATAAAATCATGAAAAAAATTGTATAAAATCAGAATTGAATAAGATTTTTTTGAAACTTGCAACAAATGACCAAAGTGATAAGGCCTTCCTATTAACATCAAAATTCGGTCCACAGGGTATTGTCTGTCCCTGCCCCAGGGCTATATGTATCCATAAAATCATGAAAAAAATTGTAAAAAATCATAGTTCAACAATATTTTTTTGAAACTTGCAACAAATGACCAAAGTGATAATGCCTTCCTATCAGGGTTTTCCCTCAGAAAATGTTTTCAGGGCACACATGTGTCTGCTGTTGCTTATATTCAGGGACATTTGGGGTAATTTCAGGGGACAATTGGTTAAATATTACAGGAAATAATGCAAATTTTAAGGGACATTAATGTCTCTCTACAATGAACTTTAAGGGGACATAAGAGCCAAAAAGGGCCAAGTCTCGCATTTTTGAGGGACTACTTCCTATTCACATCAAAATTTTGTCCCCATGCGGTTGTCTGCCCCTGCCCTAGGGCTACATACATGTATAAAAATCATGAAAAAAAATTGTATAAAATCAAGAGTTCAACAAGATTGTTTTGAAACTTGCAATAAATGACTAAAGTGATAAGGCCTTTCTGTTAACAACAAAATTCAGTCCACAGGGGATTGTCTGCCTCTGCCCCAGGGCTATACATATGCATAAAATACTGAAAAAACTAAAATCAGAGTTCAAAGAGATACTTCTGAAACTTGCAACAAATTACCAAAATGATGGGCCTTTTCTGTTGACAACAAAATTTTGTCCCCTTGGTGTTTTCTGCCCTTACCTTGGGGCTATATACATGTATAAAATCATAAAAAAATTGTATTAAATCAGGGATCAAAGAGATTTTTTTTGAAACTTGCAACAAATGAACTAAGTGATAAGGCCTTTCTATTCACACCAAAAATTTGTCCCATGGGGGTTGTCTGCCCCTGCCACAGGACTAAACATACGCATAAAATCATGAAAAAAAATTGTATAAAATCAGAGTTCAGAGACATTTCTGAAACTTGCAACAAATTACCAAAATAATGGGGCCTTTCTCACCGTGTAGCATCGACTCCGGAACTTGTTACTCAAAAGTACCAGCGAAACCAATATTGATCGCAGGCATGGCACACAGTATGGTAAGAAAAAAGCTTTTTACAAATGTTTCGATGGATTTGTCCTTTAATCGTCATCATCATCCATTTTAAAGCCGGTTTTCCTCTACCGAGGGTTGGGCTTGTTTGACAAGTCTTCCTCTAAGACGTCCTCTCCACTCAGAACGGTTCTGGGGGTCCGCAGAGTCCATTCCAAGCTTCTTTCTGTCATCCATCAACACTTTATCCCATGTTTTCTTTGGTCTGTTGGGTCTTTTCTGTGCAACTACCTTTAGCTTGCGTATCTTAGAGATCCAACCTTTGCTGCGCTCTACATGTCCAAACCACCTCATTCTACTGGTGCGGAGCACCACATCCAAGTCTTGGATGCCAAGCTTTGAGAGAAGGGAGTCTGAGCTGACTACATCCTTTGCCTTGACATTACAGATCCAACGGATCATTGCGCGGTCATTTCGCCGCAGGCGGTTCTGTGTAGCTACTGTCATGGCCCAAGTCTCTGCTGCATGCAGCATCACACTCCTTACACATGATGAATACACTCGACCTCTGGTCAGAAGTGGCAGATTGCGGTTGGTAAGAAGAGGGAGTAGTTGGCGGAACTTGCCCCAAGCACATTTGCAGCGTGTTATGGCAGCCAGCTCACAACCACCCCCAGCAGAGAGCATGTCCCCTAAATAGCAGAACTCCATGACAGCTTCAAGCTTTTCATCATCAACCTTCACCTCTTTCACTGTTCTTCCATCTATAGGCCGTGCCGTTCCCAGGCAACGTGTGCACCTGAAATCAGGGTCAGGGTGCAGGGGGCCCTTTATGCCACTGCATTTCTTGTGTATCCAACACAGGCAGCCCCCACAGAAAATTGAATTGCTACCAACTCCTGCCTGACAAACACCACAGGGGTCCTTTCCAGATTTCTTCAGTAGGTCCAAATTCATGCCAGACACCATGATCTTGGTCTTCCCCATGTTTACACGCAAGCCTTTCTTCTCCATCTCTGATTTCCATGTCTTCAACTTTACCAGCAGTTCTTCCATGGACACAGCACTGTTCATTAAGTCATCTGCATACAGCAGCTCCCATGGACAGCCTGTGCGGAACTCCCTGGATAGAGCTACTAACACGATAATGAAGAGAAGCGGCCTGAGAACAGAGCCCTGATGGACACCAACTCCAACACCAAACTCCTCACTGTACCCATCGCCTACTCTTACCCTGCTTCTCACGTCCTTGTACATGGACTGGACCAAGCGCACCAGCCACTCATCTATTCCTAGCTTGCGCATTGCCCACCAGATGACATCTCTCGGAACACGGTCAAATGCTTTCTCAAGGTCAACAAAGGCCATGTAGAGGGGCTTGTTAGCAGTCAAGTGCTTCTCCTGTAGCTGATGTACAATAAAAATCGCATCAGTAGTGCCACGTCCTGACATGAAACCACATTGCATCTCATCGATCTCAATTCTTTGCCTGATGAGCCCCTCCACCACACGCTCCAACACCTTCATTACTTGTTCAATTAACTTCAAGCCCCTGTAGTTGCCTCTGTTCAGAGCATCCCCTTTGCCCTTGTACAGATTGACAATATAGCTTTCCTGCCAGTCAGTTGGGATACAGCCCTCTGAGATGATGTTCTCGATGAGGTCACACACCTCGATAGCCCCAGCTTCACCAGTGGGCTTCAGCATCTCAGCGACAATACCAGACGGCCCGGCTGCTTTGCCAGAAGCCATCTTACTGATGGCCTTTGTGATCATTTATAAGGTGATAGGCTCGCTTTGACCTTCAACTGGGCTTTCCTCTGACAGGTCTTCTGGGTTCCACGGGAACTCAACAATAAGGAGACGCTCATAGTGCTCTTTCCAAGCAGCTTTCTTTGTTTCCTCGTCTAGCGACAAATGGCCTGCATCATTCATAACAGGTTTCTCTCCCATGACATCCTGGTTGTCACATCTTATTTGTTTGGCTATACGAAATATATCCGCTGGTTTAGAATCTATTTTCTGAAGAGCAACCTTCTCAGCCACACTCTTGGCCAGATGAACTGCACGATTGGATGCACGCTTGGCTGTGTTGTATGCAGTCCGTCTGCCCCCTGCCTTCCACAGCTTAAAGCACCTGCGCTTCTCCTTAACTGCGTCCTCCACCTGATTGTTCCACGACCATGTCTGCTTTCTCCATGGGTGATTCGAGGAAACGCCACACACCTGCTTTGTAGCCTGCAAGAGTTTGTCCTTCAATGAAGTCCAACGCTCATCTACTGTGCTTGTTTGTGACAGTCCACTTTCTAGTGCCTTGGATTTGAACACTTCAGAGAGCTCTGCTTACTTTTCTGGGTCTTTGAGCTTCCACACCTTGATGCGTGGCACAAACTTGCGCTTGGGTCAGGGTGGGATGGAGATTCTAAAATCTCCAACCAGCAGCCTATGCTGTGATGCACACTCCTCTCCAAGGATGACCTTAACGTTGGTCACCTGCTTCCTAAAACTATTCCGGTACAGGATGAAGTCTATCTGGGTTGCAGCAAACCCAGACTGGTATGTGACCAGGTGTTCAGGTTTCTTCTTGAACCATGTGTTGCCGACAACAAGCTCGTTAGCAAAGGCAAACTCTAATATTCTCTCACCCTCAGTGTTTCTCTTTCCTATGGCCTGCCCACCATGCACTTCCTCGAACCCAGTGGATTCTGATCCAATGTGCCCATTCCAGTCACCACAGACGATGAGTTGTTCTGAAGCGGGGATTTTGGGTACTGTGCATTGCAGCATCTGGTAAAAGTTGTCCTTCTCTACCTCACTAAGGTCTGCCTGTGGTGCGTACACACACACAAACACAAACACTATCTTGCCAATAGTCATTCGAATGAGAATGATCCTGTCTGAACCTCAGACCACCTCAAACACCTTCTCCCACCATTCTTCTGCAAGGAGGACTCCAACTCCACCAGTGCCCTTGTCATTACCAGACCAAAACATTTTGTACTGAGAGTCTTTTCCAACAATTTGTTTCACACCCTCCTCTTTCCATCTAATCTCCTGGAGACAGCAGAGGTCCACTCTTCTGTGTGACACTGTCTCCACTACTTCTCCTGCTTTTCCCCCGCATTGTGCCCACGTTTAGTGTGCCGACACGGAAAGATTTTGGGCACTCACTGGATTTACCGCAAGGGATCGACCCTGCTGCTCCATGCCCTAGAGCTGCCAAGCCGGGGACGTTACCGACTACCCACCATTCTTCTGCAAGGAGGACTCCAACTCCACCAGTGCCCTTGTCATTACCAGACCAAAACATTTTGTACTGAGAGTCTTTTCCAACAATTTGTTTCACACCCTCCTCTTTCCATCTAATCTCCTGGAGACAGCAGAGGTCCACTCTTCTGTGTGACACTGTCTCCACTACTTCTCCTGCTTTTCCCCCGCATCGTGCCCACGTTTAGTGTGCCGACACGGAAAGATTTTGGGCACTCACTGGATTTACCGCTAGGGATCGACCCTGCTGCTCCATGCCCTAGAGCTGCCAAGCCGGGGACGTTACCGACTTTTATTTTTACTTGTCATTTTAAATTTGTAGGAAGATTTTTTTATGGCAGGATGCCCTTCCTTTCACCAACTTGGACACTTTACGGTAGTCCAAGAAAACTCCGCCGTTCCCTACTGACTTGGGCTGTGTGCTCCACCCTTGGCACCACTAATAGATAGTGCTCTTCCGACAATAAAAATACTTGTATAAAAATGTTCATCTCCTTTTACAAGAAAGAAAAAATTCTTATGAGTAACGTAAAATGTACGCATGAGAACCAATTCACTTCCAGTGCTCGCATACAGACCGACAGACATTCATATAATACGAGGGTGAGTCAATAAGTAACCAGCCTTACTTATTTCCGGTTGAGATCCATCTCTTCATAATCGATGTAATTGCCCTCTAGTGTGATGCACTTAGACCAACGGGGTTCAAGTGCCATCAGCCCAGAACTGAAAAAAAATCAGGGTACTGTCCATTGACCCACTCTTCAGCTGCCGTCACGACTTCTTCATCAGACCGGAAATGACGTCCACGGATATTTGGGAATAGGAAGAAGTCGCTTGGAGCTAGGTCAGTCGAATAGGCAAGATGTGGTATTGATTCATACCCATTTCGCACTACAGCATCCATTGCAACTTCGGAAGTGTGAACTCTTGCATCGTCCTGTTGGAGCAAAACACCTTTAGAGTTTACCTCGGCGTTTTTCACGGATGGCGGTTCTCAGCTGGTCTAGCAAGTTTGCATAGTACATTTCAGTTATTGTACTTCTCTTGGGTAAAAAGTCCAACATAATAACGCATTTTGCATCCCAAAATACTCTGGCCATCACCTTGCCAGCAGATGGTTGCGTCTTGAAATTCTGTGGCCTCGGGGACCCAGGCCCTACCCACTGACGACTCTGAGCTTTATTCTCTTGCTCATCACAATGAACCCAAGTCTCATCTACAGTCACCAGACGCAAAAGAAAATAATTTTTGACCTAAAACGCTTCAACAAGGCACTGCATACTGATGCTCTGGTTGCCATTTGCTCATCGCTAAGGCATTTGGCGACCCAATGGGCCGTTAGCTTGCGCATACCTAAATTGTTGAAATACCTAATGCCTGTGCTATTTCTTCCACCTGAATTCGCCTATCAGAGTATACCAGTTTCTCACACATTTCTTTGTCGGTTGCATCCAGTGGGCGTCTAGATATGGCTTCATATTCTAAAGATATTCTATCGCGTTTGAATTCCCCTACCAAGAATTTAACCTGAGCATAAGATGGTGCAGAAGACCCATAAACATCAGCTAACTCGCCGTGTATTTCCTTGCCTATTTTACCTTTTAAATACAAGCACCGAATCACAGCACGGTACTCAACTTTAGATTTGAACTGTTGTTAATTATTTATGCATAAAATACTTCTTATGAAAATAAATAAATAAAAATGTAAATAATACTCTTTTTTTTATAAATCATATTCCTTTTAAATATTCTGTTTCATGGTCTCCTTTTTCCAGGTACATTATTGATTTTCCCTTTTAGGGCCCCAGTCAGAGGAGTCAACAAGAGCTACTAATCACCCTATTAGGGTCCGCCTTTGGTCTGGTATAGATAGTGCACCACAGGGGGCAATAAAGCAATTAGCTACACACTGTATATGCTACTGTTGCGGGAATAAATGCCTTTAAGGCCAAGCATCTAGCATTAGCAGTCTGTGTAGACCCAGATCAGACGCCCGAGGATGGGAAGTCTCATCAGAATTGGCACTTTGTTTTCCGAAAAGCATTCTTACCCGATAAATATCACTTAAATTATAAATGGTTTCGTTAGCTTGAAGAGACAACGTTTGGCTACTGGGCTATTAATGGGTTTCAGCAACTCAACCAAAAAATATTCAATTAAAAATCTAAACGTTTGAAAAGTCATAATTATATTTTTACGAAAACACAAACACAAGAACGTCATTAACGTCACTTTGAAAAATCGCTTTAAGACGGGATTTCAATATAAAATCAAAGTCTGGAATGTTTAAATTAAGCGATAGAATTGCAAAAGAACTTTTGGAAATTCTTATCTATAAAAGTTCGCAGTAAAGTCAACATTACGTTACATGCACATAAAGACAACCTTGAACAGTGTCGTAATATTTTCAGCACAGTGCACAAGAAATAACCTTTCTGATTTAGTCAGATTATCTAACGTTCACACTATCCAAATGAGTTACCATTTCGCGCTTTAGCGCGATGTGCTACCTTTGCGTGACGTCAAGGCAAGCGTTTAGCGGTTCTCTATTGGAAGCGTTCATGTTATGGGAAAGTTCAGAAAAAAAACATTATCGTTGTCTATGACAGACAAACTCTTCGAATGACAGACGTTGGTCACAGTTTCGCACCTTAGGATGGAGTTTAACGTCTCACCTTTGCTGCTTGGCCTATTGTGTTGCAGTAACAGAGTTTGAAGCAAGATTTCAAGAATTATTTTACACTGCGTTATACTCACACTTTGAAGAGTTGATGTGAAATACTCTAAAGCCACAAAGAATGGTATGCATATCCGACATGTTGACGTAAAGCCAGTATCTCACTGGCATGCGACAACTGGCGACTATTTTGAGACACATATTTGCGACTGAAACGCGACGTTTCGACCATTTTCAGATTCCGGTCACACTGAATGGGTGATTAAAAGTAGAAGTAAAACAAAGATCAGGAATCGATACAATTAACTCACACCCTCCATCAAAGACACCACAAGGAAAGAAACACAAATACGAAACGACCAGAACATAATGGAAACCCAAACAGAGGAAGGCCAAAAGGACAGTTACTTTCCCACAAAATGGCCTGATGGCCATCCAAAATAAAAAGACACATGTGATACAATAAGTACGAACAATAACATAAATAAATCACCACAGGAGAACCGCCTTGGAACGGTCTTTAAGACATATTTACGACAGGCGCACGAATGTCGTAAGATTATCGCACGAATCATTGGCGAACTCTAGCTAGAGTTCGCCACGAGTTCGCCACGAGTTCGCACACATGGTTGCACGACGTTCACGAGACAGACGCGCGATATTCGCACAACACTCGCGCGATGTTCGCACAATAAAATTGCGAACACTTTGTCACCAGCGACAGTCTCTCGAAGTTCTTGCGAACGTCGTGCGACTATCGCTAGAGGGTCGTGCAATAGTCACACGATCGTTCTGCGATTACTTAAGCAAGAAAAAACAAATATTCTAGCAATATTTTAAACTTGATGGACCTTGACGTGGACCAGGTAGATATGATAAGCCAGAACATCCTGATGTGCATGTTTTCATGGGTGTTTATTTTTCTGTCTCGACTGTGATTTCTTTTTTCTTTCTTTCTTATTTTTAATCAGCGGAAGCTCTATCATCAGGGGCATGGACGGATTATGTTGCTTGGGGGTTAGGTGTAGCGGCCCCTACCCCTATCCCTCACTTTCTTATGTTTTGCTGGCATGTGGGCAAACTGTTTTAAGACATAAAATTATATCCGCAGCCCCACCCCCGCCACCGAACCGTGCTTGAAGAAACAGATTGGCTGCATGATGCTTCTACGCAGAGATTACATCGACCGAACACGAGTACTGGTAAACCGTTCGGAGGTGCTGAGTCTGCCCAGGCAAAGCGGTGCGAGACTGTCCGTCCATGCTTAGATTGGGCGACATGTGTGGGCTTGCGATGTCATTTCAAGCCAATGCCGGGTAAAAATCCCACAAAATTGAGAGCAATGTCTCCAAAATGACATATACAGTGTTGAAGGTTGTCCCCGCCCATCGGGGCTTGGAGAAATAGATTGGGCTGCTCGATGCTTCCACGCAGAGCGGATAGCGACCACACATGGGTACTGGTAATCTGCTTAGAAGGCCTACGCCTGTCCAGGAAAACTGCTGTAATTTGGCCTGTCCAATTGTTTTTATTGGGCGGCAGGGATTGAGAAGTCAATACATCTCAATGTCGGGTAAATGTCCATCAAAATTGGAAACAACGTCTCCAATATGACCTAAATATTGTTGACGGGGACGTTAAACCTCAAATCAGACAAACAGTGTTGACGGGGACGTTAAACCTCAATTCAATACTGGTCATTTACGACACAACTGCAAGTCATTTAAGACATTTCCAAGATAATCGAGAGACATTAGTGTGATAGTCTCACAACGTTCGCCCGAACGTCGCTCAGATTTATTTACTCGCAATTTAGTCACGAAGTGTCTTATTTGTGTCGCTATTGGTTCGCAATTTAGTCTTATTTATTTCGCAAATTTGTCGTGTTTAAGATTGTCGGAAACTAAATTGCGAAATGTCCGCGACAAGTTCGCGACGCGTTCGAGACACCCCCGATGACTGTGCGACTATTTCGCGAATAATTTTGTCGCATAAAATTTTTGAACATGTTCAAAATTTTCGCGAACCTTTTACGACACTTTGCGTTACAAGCGAGGAAATTGCGAAAAGCTGCGAGACTCATTCGCGAATGTAAGTCGCAAGTTGTCGCAAACAGTCGCATCCCAGTGAGATAGGGGCTTTAACGTCACGTTAATCGGTTTAAAGTGTTTTTGATATACGCCATTTAACGCATTCTTCAAAATGACGTTTTCAGTAATCAGCATACGGCAGAAATATTCAGTACATCACTCGAAACACAAAAATTACAAAACGTCAGCACTATACGAAAATATTCTCAAATGAAACTGTTGCGTTTCTTGTTTCCCATAGTATATCTCAAAGTGTATTGAAAATATGGCGATCACAAGATTTATTCGAAGCAGAAATAATTAAAAACACATGACACACATTTATGATACTTGCGCTTGACATCCCGTCTGAACCGTGTTTACAATTGTGCCAAGTTTTACAAATATAACATGGAGGGTTTTGGTGTTAACGCCATCACAAGATCGCGTCTACAGACGGACGGACGGCAGCTGATCACTCTATTCCCGAACCAATTTTGTCGGGGGAAAATGTTATGAGCTATGTTTATAAGCTGCGGGCAGTTCTACTTTAAAAACAAATAAGCTTCGACGTAATAATTTGGGACCCTGCCCGTCGTTGCTTGGGTAAATACATTGGGTTGCTTGGCAGGTCTACGAACGCAGGTAAGTACTGGTAAACCGGTAATAGAGGCAGACTGTCCCGACAAAATTTTTGGTTTTGTTTGGGCGGCTGGGATTGAAATATAATTTGATCTCAATGTCGGAGAACAGTCCCATGAAGAGTTGAAAGTAATTTCTCCAAAATGACCTTCAGTGTTGACGGGACGTTTACCTTCAAAACAAACATATCAAAACATATTTTAACAGTTAAATCAAACCTTAATACATTACCCTTTCGTTCTCGATAATTGAAGGTGTTAGGTAACGGATAAATACTATATGCGGATTAAAGACCCCCCAGGAATCTGGAGAAAATGTAAGGTGGATCTATTAGATAAACGCGATCGCATTATGTAAATGCTTATAATTTTTATGCTCCCCGAAAAAATTTCGGGGGAGCATATAGTCGCCGCTTCGTCCGTGCATCCGTACGTCCGTACGTCTGTACGTCTGTACGTCCGTGCGTCCGTCCCGCTCTTGTCCACGCGAATTCTCAGAAACTACTGGTCGGATTTCAATGAAACTTCATGGGAATATTAAGTGTCGAAGGTGGATGCGCATATCACCTGCGTGTTCTGGTTCGATGATTTTTCCAAGAGTTATGGCCCTTTGATGAATTCTGCATGAATATATAGGGTACTGTTCGTGTCCACGCGAATTCTCAGCAACTACTGGCAGAAATTGAACGAAACTTTAATGGACTCTTAAGCAGCAATAGGGGATGCGCATATTGTCCGAGCTTTCTGGTTAGATGATTTGTCACAGAGTTATGGTACTTTGTTTAAAGGCGCAGTGTAAGGTCACAGGCTATTTTTAGAAAAATTTTGTCATCACTCTAGTGCCTACATTTATTGATGGATTTTAATATAACTTCACACAAATGTTGAGTATGATAATATCTTGAGCATCGTTGACTTTCAGCGTCTTGGGCTCAAGGTCAAGGTCACTGTGGCTATTTTTAGAAAAACTTTGTTTTCGCTCTAGTGCCTACATTTATTGATGGATCTTAATATAATTTCACACAAATGTTGAGTATGATAATATCTGAAGCATGTTCAATTTCCAGGGTTTTGGCCTCAAGGTCAAGGTCACTGCAGCTATTTTTAGAAAAAAAACTTTGTCACTGCTCTAGCATCGTCAGTCATCACTCTAGTGCCTACATTTATTGATGGATTTTAATATAACTTCACACAAATGTTGGGTATGATAATATCTTGAGCATGGTCAACTTTCAGCGTCTTGGGCTCAAGGTCAAGGTCACTGTGGCTATTTTTAGAAAAACTTTGTTTTCACTCTAGTGCCTACATTTATTGATGGATCTTAATATAATTTCACACACATGTTATGTATGATAATATCTGAAGCATGTTCAATTTCCAGGGTCCTGGCCTCAAGGTCAAGGTCACTGCAGCTATTTTTAGAAAAAAACTTTGTCACTGCTCTAGCATCGTCATTTGCTGATGGATTTTATTATAACTTCACACAAATGTTGGGTATAATAATATCTCAAGCAAGTTCAACATTCAGGATCCAAGAGTCAAGGTCAAGGTCACTGGTTATTTTTAGAAAAAAAAACTTTGTCTTTGTTGTAGTGCCTACAGTGCTGATGGATTTTAATATAATTTCACACAAATGTTGGATATGATAATATCTCCAGCAAGTTTACCGTTGGGTATAATAATATCTCAAGCAAGTTCAACTTTCAGGATCCAAGACGACCAAGAGTCAAGGTCAAGGTCACTGGTTATTTTTATGTTGCTGATGTTTGTATGACAGTGCCTTCAGGCAAGCTTATCTGTCCACCAACAGGTTTTGTGATACTCCATTTTGAAGTACACTGAGTATACACCGTATACTGCTTTTTATCTAGGATAATGTTTACTGTTCCGACTATTGCATGTTCGGGGAGCATCCATCGGTTTCACCGATATTCTTGTTATAATTAGTTGCAAAGTAATAACTATAATGTGTAGGAAGAACGCGAATAAATCAAAATGCCAAAGGGCGTGACACTTATGTTTTACGTCGTTATTTCGATCGACTGCTAGTGTGAATAACAGCCACTTCGTTCCCCCGGTTCCATTTCCGCTCCAGACACCTTGTCCAAAGTGACCAAGACCCCACCACTTTGAGTATCAGAAACGACGCATTTTTTATTCAATACTTGGTGACTTCATTTTACCTGTAGTCTTTAAATTGGCTACAATTTTAGATTTATTTGTTTTCAGAGCCCAGTGTAATCAGGACCTCATGTATTTTGGCATTGCTAATCTTATATGTCTTATTGTAAACTTCATGTATCAAGAGGATGGACTATAAATATATACTGACCGGAAATAGAAACTATACACTTTTTAATCGCCACTCCTGACATAACAAGTGAATACTTTATTCAACAATTACTGATGCCGGATTAGACTATCTATTGACATGGATCCTGTATCAATTTAAAGAAAATCTGGTGTTCAAAATAAATGTTTTTGGAAAAAATGTGAAAAGTGCATTTTTCACAAAATGCGTAGGAAATCGAATTTTGACGTCAAAGTTTTTGTGTGTAGGCAATACGCCAAGAGCAAGGAATAAACAAAGGACATGACATCTAAAAATTATCGAAAAACAAACATTCTATTGAAACCTCAAAAACTGTATTTTTCAGCGAAATTTTCAAAATTATGCTTTAAGCCAAAATATGACGCAAAAACGCCTTGAGTCTTTTTAACATCTTCAGTTGAATCCCAAATATTGGTTAAAACCAAAACATCAATCAGAAATGCCATATGATTGGCTAACTTCCGGTATTAAGTGCAATATTTAAAGGTCTATAACTTTTCAACCATTGCAATTTTTTTTAATTTTGTAAACAATTTTCCCAACGTTAGCTTATGAGTAACAATTGGTAAAAATGGGAATCACATCCTCGACACAAAATGTTTGACTCAATGGAAATTTGAACACCAAGATTTTGACCCTTGCCTTGAAACTGTGGCCTTGTCCGATTAATCGTAGCCATCATTCCACATTTGATTCAATGTATAAATAGCAGGCATGCCAAGGATGATTATTTACATAACTTGAAACCAAATTTTATTGAAATATTTTGCCAGCGACAATTTAAAATCGAGTGTATAGCTTCTATTTCCGTTGAGTATATATTTAATTACCTTTAACTTTGGCATATCACTATTGAAACCTAGTGAGTCGACAGATTGAATAAAGATCTAGGATGACTAACAATTGTTTCGTTCAGGGCCCCGTGTAGTGTAACCAGCATTTCATTGATGTCCCAGTGCATGTTTGGCATTAGGTTTCTTGTACGTAACAACGACAAAAAGCGCGAATATTTATCAGTGATAAGCTTTGCTTCAGCATGTTGAACTCGTCGTTACTGTAGGACATACAGCGTTGCAATATAAACACTTGGCAAGGCGTTTAACTTCACTTGGATATTAGCCTTGATTACGAAACACTATAAAATTATAAAATTCAAGTCATGCTAATTTTTCATGTCAAGGCCTGCTTTGTTTGCCGGTGTACCAGTGTAGGGTTTCAAGTATAAAATGGGTAAATCCATTTGGATTAACCCTTATTCAACTGAACATAACAACCTTTACCTTTGCAAACAATGTAGATTCAGATCAGGAGATACATCATTTGCAAAATAAGTTGGGCAAAACTGAAGATTGCAAAAAAAAAAAGGAAAAAAGGAAATATGGTTGATAGTCAGAAACTAAACTGGCTAAATTTATTCAGCAGGATAAGGGTTGCATGGAAAAATAATTTGCTTCCACACATCTCGTTTCATAAGGTAAGAAAATTAAATGAGCTAACAGATGTAAGAATGGTAATAATCTCAAGGTTTATCTAAACTATTAAAGGCAGGTGAAGAGGTGAAGCTTTATGTGTTTTTTTGTTGTTGTTTGTTTGGATTTAACGGCCCAGTTAACACTGTTTAGATCATTTTGAGCCGGTTGCGTAGGCAAGCTTATTCGTAGGCAGTCAACCAGTACAGTGCACATTTTTCGCCAGAAACTGGCAGCTGCCCTTCTTGAATCAGCGGAAAGGACAGGATGACCGTAGAAAATATTTCATGATCAATCTCAACGATATAATGTTGCCGACCCCGCCAGGAATATATTGGGTTGTGTACAAGGTAGAGTATAATAATGATAAAAGTATCATGCATCACGGTAGTATATAGCGAATTAACTACCGTTTCTCTTCTGTGCATCAGAAATTATCCGGGGTCGGGTGTCTTGAAGTTTGATAAATCTTAATATATTGTTTAATAATAATTGCATGCTTAGAGAGAGAGAGAGAGAGAGAGAGAGAGAGAGAGAGAGAGAGAGAGAGCAAGAGAGAGAACAAAACGAAATATGTATAATACACTGCAAAACAATCACAATCTAATACAATAATAGTTGTTTTCCTATCCATCTAACTACACATCTAATTAGCTTACAAACTTCCTTCAACCAGAAGTGTGAAATTTATTGTTTATACAGATCAGTGATAATTTCGTTGTAGCCAGCTTATAGCCCCATAAATCTCTACAGAGCTACATGAGGTCATTTCATCTCAGTGTTGGACAAGAGTTCCACAAATTGAACTATGTAGTGTTGACGGGGATATAAAACCTCAACTTAATTACGTCATATAACTGCTAAGTAGTTATCTTATTCAAATTATAAATACAAATATCTATTTACAGGCATATCTCAAAATGTCTTTAAAATGGTAAATTTCTGTTAATTTGTAAATAAACGTGCCTAATTACTGAAATGAAGATATCTTTAACAATGTTTACAATTTTCTCTAAATGCTGACAGCGCACGAGTACCGGTAAACCACTTAGTGGATTTATCCTGCCAATGCAAAGTGGTGCTAGAATTGAAAAAAATGCGAAATGATCAGGAACTAGCCCATGTTTATAAACCCTATTGGTTTCATTTGGCGGTAAGCTTGAGAAGTCATTTCATCTCAATGTCTGGCAAAAGCCCCACGAAATGGGACGCAGCGTCTCCAATTTGACCTTTTACAGTGTTGAAGGGAACGTTAAACCTTAAATCAAACACAAAATGTGAGATATTTTCATTTAAAAACAGTCGTTTCTATTTCAGATAAACAATAGTTTGTTTAATTCAAAGATAAACATCCCCGTTAACACTATTTACAAGAAGGTCGCTTCCAATTTTTGTGGGACTTTTACCCATCACTGACATGGCACCTGAAGTTGGCAGCACTGTGAAACCAATATAGGTTTATATGCATGTACTGTCCGACTCATGTCACTTTTTCTAGGCAGGCTTAGATCATAGTGTAGATTATATTTTCTTGTCCTTTGATTGTGGAAATTTGAAAATATTTGAGGGACACTGATGAGGCCTAATAGGCCGAAACTAGCTAGTCTATCCCAGAAAACATGAACACTCCATAGTTTCCTGTTCTGTGGTGTATCCCTTGCTTCCAAAAGAAACATATTAGACCTTATAAGCGTTTCTTGCTTATTTTGTCGGTTTCAACCTTGAAGCACTATGCGGCCAAATCAAGTAACACATAAGACAGACTCCTCTGATAAGCTCTTGGGCCAAATCTATAGCTCCAAGTCCCGATAGGCACCCTCATAATCCTAAATAATGGGACAGACAGACCTAAGCAAGCAATGCGTACCAAGATCAGACTATACCTCTGATCAGGGTCTCAGCTATGTGCCATTCCATCTTCACTTTATAGACATCTTGCTGGGTTGTGAAACAAAATTGTTATTTTTTTATGAGAATTACAGCACAAGTCAAAAAGGAACCGTATAGTGGTAAATTCCATATACATGTATTGATAGTTTAATCTATTTTTCAGCAGAGGTATCCATAATTTTTGAAAAGCATATAAGATAGTTAAAACGCTATATATGTCATAACATACTATTTGCTATATTTGTGCAAAAAAGTTATACTCGTTGCACCACAAACCTCGAAACAATATGTACTGCTCAAAGTTTCAGCTTGATCTGATGAAAACAAAAGAGGAGTTATTTGGAAACATAAAAGTTACATAAATTTTGAAAAAGGAATTACTTTGTTAGTATTTGGTGGAGTGTAACCTCGAAACAATATGCGCTACACCACCTCATAGTCTTACTATCTGCCAAGTATCAGCTTCTGTAGTAGGGGTTATCCAGAAACGAATTTTTTTACAGACGGACGCAAACCCCATACCATATTACGACTGCTTTTACATTACGGGCGTATAAAAAACAAATTCCCGGGTACAACTCTTTTACTCTGCAATTTTTGTTTTCTTTTGGTGCAGAAAACAGTTTATATTGTCCAATTTTATGTTTTATTCAAGTGCTATTTAAAAAAAGTAAGAAAACATCTACATAATGCCGTGAAGGATATGGAATTTCTACTGCAGTAGAGCTTACACACAGCTGGTGTTTATTTTGTAAATGTTCTGTGAAAAAATGCCATTAAGGCATTGGATGCTTTCGATTGCGGAGTTTTGATAATTGCAAGCTGATGCATTTGATTAGTTGTTGCCGTCTTAATATAACATGTGTCAGAATTGTTTGCTTTTCATTAATGCTGCGGGGGCTGTCTTAATAAATAAGCAACACCGAGCCGTCGTAGCTTGCTGAAATACATTATTTTGGCTGCATGGTAGGTCTATTTGTGTGTATCACTTGTGTCGTTTTGTTTTGGATGGCCATTTTGTGGGAAGAAGCTGTCCTTTGGGCCTTCCTCTGTTTGGGTTTCCATTATTGTCAGGTCGTTTCGTTTTTGCGTTTCTTTCAGCTTGGTGTCTTTGGTAGGAGGAGTAAGTTAATTGTACCGATTCCTCATCATTGTTTTATTTCTACTCTACACAGCGCACATGACTACTGGTAAACCAATAATAGAGGCAAACGGTGCGAGACTGACTGTCGATACATGTAAACTACAATGTAATAGTATCTTAATGTCGGGTAACAGTCCCATGAAATTGGAAGTATTATATTCAAAATGACCTACAGTGTTGACGGGGACGTTGCCATTTTTATTTCAATTGTGGTCAATGTTTTAGAAATGATAATCATATGAAAACAACTATGTCAGACAAACTAGTTTTGGCTAATTAGACCTCATCAGTGACCCTCATTAATGCATCACGAAAACAACTATGTAATTTTGACCTTTCCCTAAAGTAAACCCCAACTTATATAGTAAAAAGGGTTTATATGGGTTAATATTATTTTATTATAAGAGAAATTATATGCTCCTGATCTGCTCAAATTCATAGCTTGTTAGTACTCGATAGAACCGACCCGAGGTTCGGTTCTATCGAGTCCCTGCAATCCATATTTTGAGTATAAATAAGAAAAACATCACATTTTTCCATCTTAAAATTTCCAAATTTCCATATTTTTTTTAAAAAAAAATACTTGACAATGTATTTGTATAGGCGTGCTTTCGTAATGATTTGAAATTCCTCCATGACATCAATGATCCCGAAGGAAAAGAGAATTTTACCCACAGTTTCATGTGGCGGGGGCATTTTATGGCCTTTAACAAATGTGTGTTACTTAAAGCAAGCATTGTAGATACATATCATATGCTGCATTATGTGGTGTCTGATCTGGGTCCACTCTCATTTCCAATAACCCAAAAATAGGAAGCTATGCGTATTTTGGGTAATTAAATTGATGCCTGAACTTCATCAAAGTGTATTTTATGTTTTCTTGTCATTTAGGATCATTGATTTCATTGAAGAATTTCGAAAATATTCAAGGGTCACTGATGAGGCCTAACTGTCGTAGCTAGCCCTCCAACTATGATCTTGATCTGAAGTCTACATAGTTTATTTATGGGTTTTGCATGTAAATATTTGACCAAAGTTTAACGAAAATTGATCAAGGGTAAGGGGGGGGGGGCGTTTTTCGGCCAGGCATTCAGACAGATGGACATAAAGGCGGCCAGACGAAGGCCTGATTCCTATAATCGCGGCACGAGATCAAAAATGCTGAAAATTTGAATTTTGTAAAGGATAATAATTCTAAGAGTAATATACATGTAACTTGCTATAAAAGTTTGTATTGTTGTTTAAGAAAACAACAATGTTATGTTATGTTTTTTTTCGGGTACCTCTGTTTCGATCCCGGGCTTCTCCAGGCTTTCGGATGACTCTTTTAAACCGAGGTCCCGTCTCCGTATGACCTAAGTTGTTTGTGGGACGTAAAACTAAAACTCTTTCATTCGGGTACCCCTTTGATTAAAAATCATTTCGAAATAAATGAAATAATCTTGAAAGGGCCGTAGAACCAAACGATCTTGTAAAGAAAAAAAAACTGCATCAACTCAATCTTCACAGAACTCTGGTAAGTGAGAGTCTAAAAGTCAGCATCTGGGGATAATCATCTGCTCTTAGAAATAACAGACGCATGGTCACAACAAGATACTGTTAGCTTCAATTTGTTTCTTTACAAGATTTCACATAAGCTACGATTAGCTCGTTATCTGATCCTTTGTGTCATTTGTGAATGTTTGTAGTGTACATATTATTATACTATATAAACTATTGTTTAAACCAAATTATTGGGGATTTTTACTCGACATTGAGATAAAATGACATTTCAAGCCCTGCCGCCCGATGAAATCAAAATGCTTATATGCACTGGTCAGTCCAATTCTCACTGCTTTGCCTGGGAAGGCTTAGTCCTTCTAAAACGCTTACCAGTACTCGTGAGACATGAGTAGTCTGTGTCAGCTCTGGTTGGGGGCACTGTGCAGCCTATACTATTTTGTCAAGCCTCGATGAGCGGGGGTTGTGTTTACAGCAGTAACATTAATCTAACAAACTTTGAGTCTGAATTATTTTAACCCTCTTTACATGCAACTGCTTTCTTGCAGAAACACATTTAGCGAGCACATTAATTTGACCTAATGAGCAGCTCTGTGCTAACCAAACATAAACATGCTGGGATTGAATGCCATTATAGCTCATTAAACTATGAGATTCTGTCAATCATTTATAGTTCCCCTGTACTACCAAGTTCTCCCTACACAGAAGAACCGCATTGGAACGATGAGTGAACAGAATTCCACTGGGGGGGGGGGTCTCTGTAATGTTTGATGCTTCGGGGATGACGGCTTTGTCTTCTACCCTGTTCATAAGGTTTCGAATTTCAAGTCATTGGTCCTTGACTTTTAAATCCATGTGAAATATTTGTGAAAGATTTGATGCTGCTATGATAAAGGATTTGTCTTCCATCCTTTTCACAAAATCCTTGTGACATTGACATCTGACCCTTGATCTTGAAAGGCAATAACGTAAATTCTCTTTCCAAAGGAAACTTTTGTGGAAGATTTTATGCTTCCTTGGTGTTAGTTTTGTCTTTTATCCTGTTCACAAGGTTGTCTTGATATTTGACCCTTACCTAACTGAATGATTTTAGCAGGGTAGTGTCAACAGGAATGCATGAGCGGTGGTCATGTGCAGCAGGGGTCCCATGTTTAGGATGTTTAATTTTAACAGATGTCTCGCCCAGGTTTGGCAATAAAAATCCAAATTGAAGACGCCTAGCTTAATGCTGCAGTATGAAATGGTCGTCTGGTCATCAGTCAGTCGGAATTTGCATAGAGCATATCAAAATTCTCTTCTGTCGTTATGATAAACCACCATTAAATATGGAAATTCCATCAAATTGTTAACGCGAAATTGTTATCAATGCGAGTTGCATAGGGTTACATGAAATGCACGACAAAGACTTATCCCTGGCAACTATAGGAATGATGTGCAAATAATCCTGTAAATGATTTGCTTCCAAAACCTCCATAAATTAGCGAGTATCAAACATTTGATATTCCGTACTTGTTTTTGTCAAAAGGAGATAATTTACAATACTGCCAATTAAGACATTGATTTACGACTTTTATGCGCTTTATTGTTCAGGTGAAAGGACTGTACATATCCGATGAGTGGCACAGATTTTATCTGCACATGCGCATTTGTAAAATTTTATGAATAAAGCTGAAATCACATTAAGAAGCATAACTCGTTCATCAAAGGATTCAAATTGATGAAAGTTCCGAGACTCAATTGTCAAACGTTCGGACAATACTATGTGATTCATTTTGGTCAATTTACCCGTCACATTGCCCAGAAAACCCGACTGATTAGTGCAGCGTTTTCACGTTTGCTCAATATAAGTTAATCAGTGGATAAAAAACCTTGTGCACACTCTCGATGCCACCATTTCAGTACATCATCAAACTTGATTATAATATTGATCTTGACCATATCTCAATCATTTTTGAAATTGGTCATGTTAGGGCAAACATAGGCCATTTGGTCAAACTCTTGTGAACACTCTAGAGATATGATTTGACCCTCGGTTTTTGTCAAGATATCATCAAAGTTGCTCAGAATGATCATCTCGACAAGGTCGAATATGGGTAATGATTGGTTGAAATGCAGGTCAGTATGTCAAAGCATAGAAAAATTCTCCTGAGCATTCTAGAGGTCGCGATTTGGGTACAATCATCTTCAAACTTGCCCTGAATGATCATCTTGACAATCCCTCTGTAAATTTCAAATATGGGTCATATCGAGACAAAAAGTAGAGCAGTTGGTGAAACCATAGGAATACCTTTTGACCTCTCTTGTGGCCAAGTGTTCATTTTCTTTGACTTACTACCTTTTTTGGTCTATGATCACAAAACTTGCATCGAAAAACCTTGTGAGCATCTAGAGGTCACAAATTTGGTCCAGATATCATCAAACTTCCTCAGAATGATCATAGTATTGACAGTACTTTGGTCAGTGTCGAATATTTGTCATGCTGGGTTGAAATGCAGGACAGTAGGTCTATAGAAAAGTCTTGTAAAATCTCTAGAGGCCACATGTTTGGTCCAAAGATCATTTTGACAATTCCAATATAGGTCATGTCAGTCATAAAGTAGGTTAGTTGGTCAAACTTGAGGGCACAGTTTTTGTCCAATCAGCATCAAACTTGCAAATGGTGATAATCTTGACACTACCTCGATCAAGTTTGGGTCATGTCGGAGCAATCGAATGTCAGTTGGTGAAAACATAGGAAAATGTAGTGACATATCTAGAAGTTGAGTGACTTCTTTATATTATTTGATCCATAGTTTAGATCAATAATCAGCAGACTCGGGCCCCTCTGAGTCTAACTGATAGTTTTCGTTTGGTCCAGCGTTTCTGTTGTTGGATGCTGTCGAGTCCTCAACCTTGTTTCATCTCTGTAGTTTAGTGATTCGGATGTTCTCGCCAATGTTACACTGGTGAGTTAGGAAGCCTTCATGCGGACTAAACAAAATTATGGCCATGTAAAATCGATTTAACCCCCCCCCCCCTCCCCATCAGTGGAATTATTTCTACTGACCGTTCCAAGGCGGTTCTTCTGTGGCGGTTGATTTATGTGTTTGTTTTTTACTTAGTGCGTGTATCAGTTGTGTCTATTTTTTTTTTTGATGGCCATTAGGCCATTTTGTGGGAAAGTAACTGTCCTTTTGGCCTTCCTCTGTTTAGGTTTCCATTATGGTCTGGTCGATTCGTGTTTGTGTTTCTTTCCCTTTGGTGTCTTTGGTGGGTGGAGTAAGTTAATTATATCGATTCCTGGTCTTTGTTTTACTTCTACTTTACCCAGAATGTCAAGTCATAGGAAAATGTTGTGAACACTCCAGATGGAGAAATTTCGTTCTAGGCACCATCAAACTTGCTCATAATGATGGTAAATCTTAGTCAGGTCAGTAACCTGCTTATGTCTCTTGACCTAAGGTTTACTTCTTATAAAAAAAGATATTGTCGAGTTTAAAGCTTTTGAGGAACGGCATTCATATTTGGAATAAAAAGGTTATTTGTGGAAAGGCCTACACACTCGTAAATAAAAGTTGACCTGTGACATTGAACTGTGACCTACTTCGGAAAAAGTATTATTCGTCATAACTTTGGTCGAGTCCCTGGGAGTCTAACTATTGGTTTTCTTTTGATCAAGCAGTTCAGTTGTTTCGTGCAACGAGTCATCAACATTGTTTCATCTCTGTAGCTGTTTGATTTGTATGCTCTCGGGGATATTACATTGATTCATGCGGACTGAAACAGTTTATTCTAAACCGCGACAGAAGTAAGGGCGAGAATTGTGGCAACGTATGGTCGATTTATGCCCATCCCACTAAAGTGGAAACTTTCGACTGACCGTTCCAAAGCGGTTCTTCTGTGGCGGTTAATTTGTGTTATTGTTTGTCACTGACTGTATGATCTTTTTTATTTTTGATAGCCAGTTGGCCATTTTGTGGGAAACTAACTGTCCTTTTGGCTTTCCTCTGTTGCTGTTTCTATTACGGTCTAGTCGCTCCATGTTTGTGTTACTTTTCCTTTGGCGTCTTTAGTGGGAGATGTAATTTAATTGTATTGTTTCCTGATCACTTCTACTTTGAACCATTTGAGATCGAACTTTCATATTTTGCATGCATGATCTCTGTGACTCATCTCACCTTTTCAAACACTTTGCTTTTGGCCTTTTCGTCCAACCTGCTTTAAAGAAAACACAGGGCTTTGAACTCCTCTGCGGTCTTTGCATTCACCACAGAGGAGGGGAGACTATTCCATTGAGGAATAGTTCTGGGGAAAAAAGGAATTTTTCAAGTTATCACTTATTTAACAGACATGTTACGTTTTCAAAATAAAAATGAGGGAGACAGCGCGTGCGAGGAGTATTGGCCATTATTGTGAGCGCGAAGCGTTACTAGTGAGGTCGGTAGGGGGTGGGGGGCTTCATGCACCCTTGGAAATGTTTTGAGGAAAAGAAAGAAAATGGTGCACTCAGAGCTTTTGAACACTTTTTTGTTTATTCTTTAAACACCTGTGTATGGATAAATAAATGAAAACCGTAGCCATATCAGTTCCACACACAGATGCTTGGGGTCAGGTCACTTGCTAATGTTTTTTCAAAGTTATTTTTGCATTTTGCTATAATTGGAACCCTCACCATCAGCATAAAACATGTTTAGGAACTTCTAGACAAAGTTTTAAAAAACGTCCTTTTTTCTATCAAGGCTCAAATAAGTAAAGATAACACTCTTTTTGAAAACGAAAGTAGACATCCATGCAGAAACTATGAAACATGCACAAAACAAACAAATACAACTTCAACTTACTTACATCATTCGATTAGGTAAACATTTGCCTTGACAATGCAGGTTACACCACATTCTGATTTTTTAATACAGCTGAGAAATATTCCAAAAACATCTCATTCCAGTAGAATGAAGCATCTATTATCTGTTGTCAAAGCGTGGCTTCCGGTGGCTCTCCATGTACTACTTATTTGAGCCTTGATAGTAAAAAGGATGTTTTTTAAAACTTTGTCTTGAAGTTCCTAAACATGTTTTATGATGATGGTAAGTGTTCCAATTATAGCAAAATGCAAAAATAACTTTGAAAAACATTAGCAAGTGACCTGACCCCAAGCATCTGTGGTTCCACAAGGGGCTGGTGACAGGACATCCAGGGATGACAGGACCCACTCCCCAGGCATGTACAGAAGATAGATAGATAGATAGATAGATAGATAGATAGATAGATAGATAGATCTCTCCAAAATAAGGATATTCTGCTTTGGAAAATCATGCTTCATGGATATATTTGCCTATGTTTGGTTTTAAAAAATATATTTGAAGTGTGATAACACTTTTACAACCAATACTGAGCACTTAAATTCTCATTTTGAAAGCTGAAATATTACGAACGTATACTATAGTCGCGAAAACCTATGACATTGCTCACTCGTCGGTAAATACTTACTTGCAGTTCAGCTGAGAGCGACGAAGAAGTTCTTCCTAATGTATTCCCATGATTAAATCAACATGGAACCTCCAATTTGTTTAGATAAAAAGGGAACTTGAAAAAAGAATGAAGAAAATAAAATCCATTATTTACTTTCGTTTTCCAATTGATGCAAACATGCTAAGAAACGACTATTTTCATTGGTTAATACCCACCTGCAGGCGTCAGAAGTTATATTTACCGCAAATAATAAGGAAGAGTGTTTTTAATTATTATGATTTCACTGTATTTACTTTCGGATTAAATCGGAATTTTCCGTTGGATTTCATGAAAATACAAGCACAGCTTTTCAAAAATTTGACCAAAAACGGGATTTTCATTTTTCTGTGAGTTTTTTCCTGAATTTCGTATAAAAGCCATTGCCGATCCGATCATCCGATCATTTTCAGCCGATCATAAAATTTTGTTTTTAGTATTAAAACTATACAAGGTGGAGAATTTTGGTTTGTTGTCCTTCTGATGCTCGAATATAATGTTACTAGTACACCACACGAGTAACAGCCTTTTCTTTTACTTAAAAGTTGATTTAGAAGACATTTTCCGACCTGTGGTGGTATAAAAGCCACGTCAGAAAATTTATTGATAAATTGGTTATTTTCGGATAAATTTTGTCTCTAAAATTATATTAAACGATCGGTTAACGAGAAAATAGTATATTTTTTGTACTAAAGCAAGAATCTGGCCTGTTAAACATGTATTTAATGATTTTGGCTGAAAATATGAAGTTTATTATTCAGTGACTTAATCTTACCGCAACGGACAACAACGGACAGTAACATATGAGTCATACAGACCGACGCTTTTATAAAATATATTTACCCTTTATGGTGCAGTGCGACTCAAAAAATATTAATCCCTGCATTTATTGCACGCCTATATAATACTATCTGAATTGCCAAATAAATTGTAGGTCTGGATGATTCATATGTTGCTGTCCGTTGTTGTCCGTTGCGGCTTCATTAAGTCATTTAATAACAATGTTTATTTTTTCAGCCAAAATCGTTAATAATACATGTTTTTCAGGCCAGGTTCTTACTTTAGTACAAAATAGATACTATTTTCTGAATAACCGATCGTTTTATATAATTTTAAAGACAAACTTTATCCAAAAATAACCAGTTTATCAATAAATTTTCTGATGTGACTTTTATACCCCCACAACAGAGGGCATAAGCAGACCGATTTGATTATCATGGACTTTGCTAAGGCCTTTGACAAGGTACCACACAGGAGGCTATTGTATAAATGAGACTACTACGGGATCAGAGGATCCACCCTTGGATGGATCAGCTCGTGGCTCTCTGAGCGCTCACAACAAGTTGTCTTAGATGGCCAAGCCTCAGATCCAGTCCCTGTTCTATCTGGTGTCCCCCAAGGATCAGTCCTACGGCCGGTCCTGTTTCTGGTCTTTATTAATGATCTTCCGGACAATATCAGGTCTTCTGTTCGTTTATTTGCAGATGATTGTGTTTTATATAGGAATATTAACTCAGAAAAGGATTGTCAGACTTTGCAGGGAGACCTGGATGCCTTGGCACAATGGGAAACTGATTGGCAAATGAAATTTAATGTTGCCAAATGTCACTCAGTGAGAGTGACAAGGCATCTAGCAGATAAACAGTACAGATTTGATTATAGTCTACATCAACAAACCTTGGAAGAAGTTCAGTCCGCCAAATACCTTGGCATTACAATTACAAACAACCTTGACTGCATATGGGGTCAACATGTTTCTGAAATTATTGCTAATGCAACTATGACTTTGGGTTTTCTTCGGCGTAATTTGGCTTTTGCACCTAGGCAGACAAAGGATGCTGCATATAAAACATTGGTTAGGCCTAAATTAGAGTATGCAGCACCTATTTGGCATCCAGATGTTAAAACTCAGATTACTCAGTTGGAGAAGGTGCAGATGACTGCTGCCAGATGGGTCTGCAGGAGGTGGCGGAATGCTAGCAGTGTTGGAGAAATGTTAGATGAGTTGGATTGGCCACCCTTGGAGACGGGTCGGGAGACGTCCTCCTTAGCTCAACGTTCATAAGGCATCTGGGCCTGACGGTCTGAATGCCAGGGTGCTTAAGGAATGTAGTGCTGAAATATCTCCTCTGTTGGCCTTTATCTTCAATGAATCACTTGCCCAGGGCAATGTACCAGATGACTGGCGACAAGCAAATATTAGCCCGGTCTTTAAAAAAGGAGAAAAATATGATGCTGCGAACTACAGACCGGTGTCGCTCACATGTATCTGTTGCAAAACCCTGGAGCATATATTAGTAAGCAACATTAACAAGCACCTAGCCTCTGAAAGCATTCTTGCTGACTGTCAACATGGTTTCCGTAGTCGAAGGTCTTGCGAAACACAACTTGTTCAGTTTTATCATGACATTGTGAGCAATCTGGATGGGGCCATAAATCGTGGCCACAAACAGACTGACCTAATTATCATGGATTTTGCAAAGGCCTTCGACAAGGTACCTCACAGGAGGCTATTGTACAAATTAGATTATTATGGGATAAGAGGATCCACACTGAAGTGGATTAGCTGATGGCTCTCTGGGCGATAACAACAAGTTGTACTTGATGGCCAAGCGTCTGATCCAGTCCCTGTTCTATCTGGTGACCCGCAAGGCTCGGTACTTGGACCGGTCCTCTTCTTGGTATTTATTAATGACCTTCCAGATAACATCAGGTCATCTGTCCGTTTATTTGCTGATGATTGTGTTTTGTATAGGGATATATATACTCCTTCTGACTGTACTATCCGACAAGATGACCTGGACAGCCTTGCAAGCTGGGAAGCCGATTGGCAAATGAAGTTCAATGTGGCAAAATGTCATTCAATGAGGGTGTCACGGCACCCTCTAGGCAAGCAGATTAAATTTGACTACAAACTACATCAACACACTTTGGAGCAAGTCCATTCTGCAAAATATCTCGGCATAACCATTACTGACAATCTTGATTGGGGTCAACATATCTCTGAGATTACATCAAAGGCAACTAGGACATTAGGATTTCTTAGACGCAATTTGGCTTTTGCACCTAGGCAGACAAAGGATATTGCATACAAAACATTGGTTCGGCCTCAACTTGAGTATGCATCTCCTGTTTGGCACCCCCATGTTAAAAGTAAAAGTAAAACAAAGATCAGGAATCGATACAATAAACTTACACCACCCATCAAAGACACCAAAGGGAAAGAAACACAAACATGAATCGACCAGACAATAATGGAAACCCAAACACAGGAAGGCCAAAAGGACAGTTACTTTCCCACAAAATGGTCTAATGGCCATCCAAAATAAAAAGACACATGTCAAACACACAATAAGTGACAAACAATAACATAAATAAACCGCCACAGAAGAACCGCCTTGGAACGGTCAATGGAAAGGAATTCCACCGGGGATGGAAAGTATTCCATCGGGAAACTCAGATTCAACAGGTTGAGATGGTGCAGAGGACGGCTGCTCGATGGACCTGCAGGCGATGGCGTAACAAAAGTAGTGTTGGTGACATGCTCGATGAGCTGGAATGGCCATCGCTGGAGGCCCGTCGTGAGCAGTCCTCCTTAACCTTCTTTTATAAGATACACTCTGATACAGTGTCGCTTGATAAAGATAAATATCTGACCCCAGTGACTAGCTCAACTCAAACAAGGGCATCAAAATTAAACAACAGCCAATATCGTAGGTACCAGGCCTATAGTGATGCCGTGAAGAATTCCTTCTTCCCTAGAACTATTCCTCAGTGGAATAGTCTTCCCTCCTCTGTAGTAAATTCCAAGACTGCAGAGGAGTTTAAAGCCCGTATGGTGTAGATTGGGACTCAGAGGTATGCGTTTTAGTATACCTCTGAAAGCAGATTGTAAATAGTTTTAAGGACCCATCCAGTGGTGTTTTTCTTTTTTTTCTGCTAAATTCTAAATTTAGCGTACCACCCAACTGAGGTAATGGCCAGATATGACCGACTCAGTATACGAAGATAGATAGATAGATAGATAGATAGATAGATAGATAGATAGATAGATAGATAGATAGATAGATAGATAGATAGATAGCCTTCCTCCACAAAATCCATACCTGTGCTGTGTCTATTAACAAAGACACATACATGACCCCTGCACCACTACTTCGCCAAACTAGGGCATCGCATAATTCACAGTATCGTAGGTACCCCGCATATACGGATGCCCTGAAAAACTCGTTTTTCCCTAGGACTATCCCACAATGGAATAGTCTCCCTTCTTCTGTGGTAAATACTCAAACCACAGAAGAGTTCAAAGCACTTATTTAAACTATTGGCCCAGAGGCATGCGTTTTAGAATGCCTCTGTTGAGCCTCTTGTAAATAGTTTTAATGACCCAACCAGTAACCCAACACTGTCACCTTTCACTTTTCTTTTTCTGTCCTTGCATCGGATTTTAAGTCGCAATCAACCTGCACATAATCCTCGCGAGGGGGTGCTGCAGTATGGAAAGATAGATAGATAGTAAATAATGTTTATTTCCCTTTTTTTTTTTTTTTTTTTTAAGCTAAATTCTAAATTTAGCCACCCACCCAAAACCTGGGGTGATGATCCAAAGGATAGACTCAGTATGGGAAGAAAGAAAAATACCACCGCAGGTCGGAAAATATCTTCTAAATCAACTTTTAAGTAAAAAAAATGGCTGTTACTCTTGTGGGGTATTAGTTACATTATATTCGAGCATCAGAAGGACAACCAACCAAAATATCCACCTTGTTTTGTTTTGATACTAAAAACAAAATTTTATGATCGGCTGAAAATGATCGGCCGATCGGATCGGCAGTGGCTTTTATACCCGACCTTCATTTCGGTATTTCAGCTGGTCGTTTCGGGAAACAAAGTCTTCCGCAAGGTGGCATCTTTTAAATGCGTAGACAACGCAGCGGTTGGACAACAATGGCCACTGGTGGTGGAGACGCACCTCCGAAAAAAAAGCTTAAACTTGCGCCTGACGCAGTAAAACTCTCGGAGATAAATAGAATTCTGTTACGTAATGCACTGGCGGCACTTGATGATGATGTAGATGTTGGGTTTAATCTTCTAAAGATAACTAAAAGCAACGTGGAAATGTGTGCGTCTTTCAAAAACTGCTTTGTTAAATTTGAAAGGAGTGTCGATAAGGAGGGTCCGATTAAAGATGTTTATAATTTCACTGGTGTGTTTGAGAAGGCTGTAGACGTACTTAAACTCTATTTAGAAGATCAAAACAAGGTTCCAGAAGATAAAGATGTGAGGGTTGCCTTGCAGAGGTTAACAAAGACCATCGAGAGTAGTGAAGGTTTGCATGTTCTTTCTTTCTCCCGATACTATATTCGGTCATTTCTGACGGTCTCGGGTCGTTTTGGCCCCCAGGTCGTTTCGGCCTGGATCGTTTCGGCCCATTTTGGGGGTGGGTCGTTTCGGCCTAAATTGGTGGGTCGTTTTCGGTCCGTAAACTAACCGGATCGGGCGTAAAAATCGGATCGGGCCTGTTTTTGATGTTATTACTTATCATTTTTATTATTATTTTTTTTTTATTTTTCTATTTTGTGGTGTGTTAGTGATATTCGAGTGTCCCAAACTAACATTTTCCATTGTACTAATTGCCAAACAGCCACTTGCATTTATATATACAATAATAGAGACATACACCTGAACCGGATCAGGGCTGTTTTAGAGGTGTTAGGCCATCCTTAAAAAAATGTATGTTTGCTGTGCTCCTACCAATTATTTGTGAGGTGGGTAGGTAGGTAGGTAATTTTTTTTTTTTTTTTAGATCTGATAAGATGTTTGACCCCTAAAGCACCAAACAACAACAAAAAACAACTTTTTCAAAAACTTTTTGTTTTATTTTTTCAGAGAAAATCAGGCTTGGCATTACAGTTGAATTACGCAGACCATTCAAATGAAATGCCAAGCCCGATTTTCTCAGAAAAAAAAGTGTCATCTTTCTGAAATTTTGCTTGGTGCTTTATGGCTTATATATAAAGGCACAATAAAATATTTTAGCTTTTTTTTCAAAATTTTCTGTTATTCAAAACACAGGAGTGTGTCATTGGAATTTAATCAGGATTTCAAAAAAAAAAAAACCTTTTCCTCAGAATGGCAATAAAATATTTTGGGTAGGGGCAGTTTTAGTGGGTAGGTAGGAGCACAGCAAACCAAGATTTTTTTAAGGATGGCCTTATTGGTATTGATTCTTCTTCAAAATATATTTAGATTCATCATATTAATATTTTTCTCCTCTCTTATTCCATATACGTGTTTCCCATTTTTTCTTTGGCAGTTAGCACTTGGGTAGTCAGCCAGAAAGAACTTATAATTAACATCTCATAATTTGACATATTAATTTGACATGTGTTCCATTATGCATAAGTAAACCAATTTAATCCTCTTTAGACAAATCATTATAAACATTTATAAAGATGCTACATAATACTAAATGCTACATGCCACCAATTGTGTATCCACATTCGGGACTGGATGTGTAGGGTCCGATCCTGTCATTCTACATCTTATGGTAGAGGTAAAATTACACTATTTTTTCGGTAATATCTGATAGATAGGCCATCAAAACCCACAATTAATCATCAGAAGCCATGAAAAATATGGAACATACACTGCAAAAGGTATATTTCGGGTCCGGTCCGATCCGGTTATTACGCCCGATCCAGTCCGATCCGGTGAGTACACGTACCCGGTCGTTTTGGCCCGATTTTTTAGTCGGTGAATTCACGAAGTGAATTCGCAGACTATAGCGATCGTACAGATGGCATTTCTCACTCACTGTCTATTCAGTGGTTTTTGAAAACCTCATAGCTATCGTATTTTGTGCTTCCGGCTTATTACTAACTGTATATAATGCCACCGCAAGAGAAAAAAAAGATCTTGAAAAAATTTGATCAACTAAGCTGACATTTTTCTTTCTTTCATTCTTCAAGTTCTTTAAAAAAAAACAAAAAAAACAATGAAAGTACTTAAATGGTCATTAAAGGTTTCGCAGACATGTTAAGTCTCCCGAAAATCGCGGGAGACTCCCGAAAAAACAAGTTTTCTCACGCCTCACGATATTCTGGAAAAAACTCACGGAAAATTGAAAATCCCGTTTTTGGTCGATTTTTTAAAAGCCTGTGCTTGTATTTTCATGAAATCAAACGGAAAATTCCGATTAATCCAAAAGTAAATACATCAAAATCATAATCATTAAAAACACTCTTCCTTACTATTGGCGGTAAATATAACTATTGACGCCTGCACGTGGGAATTAACCAATGAAAACAGTCGTTTCTTAGCATGTTGGAAAATGAAAGTAAATCATGGATTTTATTTTCTTCATTCTTTTTTTCAATTTCCTTTTTTTTCTTAACAAACTGGAGGACCCATATTGATTTAATCATGGGGATACATTAGGAAGAACTTCTTTATCGCTTTTAGCTGAACTGCAAGTACATGTAAGTATTTACCGACGAGTGAGCAATGTCATGTGTTTTCGCGACTATACATTCGTGATATTTCAGCTCTCAAAATGAGAATTTAAGTGCTCAGTATTGGTTGTAAAAGTATTATCACACATCAAATATATTTTTATATCAAACATAGGCAAATATATCCATGAAGCATGATTTTCCAAAGCAGAATATCCTTATTTTGGCGTGATAGCTCAGTGGTTAGTGCACTTGCCTCTGATGCTAGAGGTCCAGGGTTCGATCCCCTAAAGCTGCGATAAAATTTCGGTGTCAGAACACGCTCCATTGGCATCATTTGCAGGGATGAATGTCATAAAGTGCACCGTCCTTCGGATCAGGACATTAACTGGAGGCCCCCTGTGCAGGGAGAACCATCCCCTGTGCAGGTTAAAGAACCCTGCCGTAATTTACATGATTACTGTGTAGGCTTTCATCCTGCAAACCCGGAGTGTATGTAATGTACACCTGCGAGTAATGGTCAAAAATGACTAGGGCTGGGTACCGCCTTTGGAAACCGTACCACTGTATACCGCGGTACACACCCATGTACCGCGGTATGTACCACGGTATACCACAGTTTTCAAACTCCAAGTGTTTGTACTAACATTTGTCATTTTAAGTTAAGTTTAAACAGGGATGCCTTGAAGAAATATATGAATGACATTGACAAAAAAATAAAAAAGAGACATGTGAATATGTAGAAGATTACTAAAAATGACACCTGCACTCTGCGAAGTATATACAGGTATTGAGTTCTCAGTGTCACTTGTCAAAATTATCACGTTTGTCACCTTGACCAAACAAGCAGTTAAATCAATTAAAGGCTGACTTGAACCATGTAACTTTTATGACACAAACAAAGGGCAATAATTGGTTGCTCCTTGAGTATCAAAAGAACCGCTAACCAGTGGTGCGTAATGTCCCACCACAATGAACAGTGCTAACAGTGATCAGGGCTGTGATAATACAGGTTAATTACCAAAAGTAAAAACAAATTAATAAATTAAAAGGGAAAATAGGTAAAGTTTATATATACAGCATTTTACTGTAAAATAAATGCTTTCTGGTGATGTTTCAATGCACGTGCATTTTTCCCGCCTTTTTGACGACGATCTCGCATTACGTTGTGCATTGCAAAAGATGGTAAAATTCTTACATTTTCTCCTCACTCACGCACCCACCAAAATTTCAGCAAATCTTCCATGCGGGTAATTGCAGTTTTCCCCCCCAGATTTTAGGCAAACAAGGGGGTGCGGGTAGAACGCTAATGAGGGTTGTACACACCCGAGTAACTGGCCTCCGTGGCCTAGTGGTTAAGAGCGCTGACTCTTGATCATTAGGTCTCTCACCGCTGTGGTTCGAGCCTCGCTCGGGACACATGTGAGACGCCAAGTTCTGCAACGGAAGGTCAGGTGGTTTTTCTCCGGGTACTCCGGTTTTCGCCCACCTATGATTAACGATCGGCTCGATATCAGTGAAATAATCTTGAAAGGGCCGTAAAACCCAAAACCAAAAAAAAAAAAAAAACACACCCGAGTACGGTTACAGAAAATACCTGTATTTTGCCACACTGTAAAATCGATCGGACATTTCCAAATAAAACAAGCATTGGTTTTCACAAAATTTCCGATAAAAACCGGAACTTACCGAAAGTAACGGTACGGACAAAACGTACCAAGGTACATACCGCTGGATGAAATTTCCGCGGTATACCGGTGCACCGGTTTTACCGCGCATCCCTAAAAATGACCGATCGCAGTATAAGTAGAAACAAAGAAAGAAAAGACCAATCTACCTATCTATTTATCTTCTGTACAAGGCATAAAAGATAAGGTATGCTTTTGTGCTGTTGCATTATGTGATCTGGGAGCATTTGTTGGGGCTTTGTCCATGCCTGGGGGTGGGGGGTCCTGTCATCCATGGATGTCCTGTCACCCCTTGTGGCACTGGTGTCAGGCTGCCTTTACAAGCTAATGATTTTAAAATCTGTTCGAAATTGCTGAACTCTAATTACGTCATTTACCGACCCGGGCTGGAAAACGGTAGTGGCAGTTTAGGTGTTCACAATAATTCTCATGAACTCTGGAAAGGCGGTATGAAAGCTTGGGCTAATTTAATCATATTTTTTTCGAAATGTTATCTTTACCAATGAGGCTCGTTTAATAGCCAGATTTTACATTGTCAATTAAACTGCATTCTTTATCGCGCTTTTCTTTTCTAACGAAGCTAGTCACAACTCGGAGTTTTTGCAGTTATTTTATAAATGAAAAATAAAATCTATTGATATGTAACATGAGGCGCGTTTTTCAATATAAAAAAGACCGATTATCCAATGCTGCACGTACAAGTAAGTTTACTCAATTATGACATACGCTTCAAGTGGCCCTGTGATAAGGTCAAAATATGCCGCTGTAGATTAATCCCTAATTATGTACTTAACTGATATGACCACCTGTGCTCGACGCTGCAGGTGGCGAGCAATTAACAGCTGCAGTGGGACTTTAAATTATCGGATTATCACTTGTTGTTTTTGTAATCAACTTGTTGCCTTTTATCGTATATAACTTCGCTTGTGAAAAGCCGATCCAGGATGAAAAAAGAAGAAAAAAACGGAACCGGAAAAACAGGGCGAAGTCAACTTCTCTTTTCTATTCTGTTAAGGCGAAGTTCTCGAACTTCGGGAGAAGAAGTCGCCCGAATCGCCCCCTCGGCTGACCCCTGTGAATGTTCTAAAAATAAGGCATAGGATATGCGGTGTACTTTTATACAATCCAGACCTTCTTATCATTTTACATAAATAATATTATCTAACACTTCAGTAATACAATAAGATTGTAAATAAACATTATTCTACACCAGATTATATAGAACTTAAGAAAGTGATGAAATGATGGCCGTGAAGTATTTTAAATCGAAATAAAGCTTTAAAGGCTACAACCAGCTCGTGTGCCGGTCAACAGTATGAAAACACGGCTATTCAAATATATTGAAAATTTTAATAACCAAAAATGTAAATTTTCAGGTGAAAAAATGTAATTTTATATGTTTCTGCTCAAAACATGGAGGAGATACTCTATAATGGATTAAGAACTTTTTGGACAATCGAAAACAAACAGTAGTTATAAATGGGGAAAACTCAGACAGTATCCCAGTCTCCTCTGGCGTCCCGCAGGGCTCTGTTCTCGGGCCAATTCTCTTTCTGGCATACATAAATGACCTACCCGAGCAGGTCAAATCAAAAGTCAGACTCTTCGCGGACGACACCGCTATGTACCTTGCCATAAGCTCTCAGTCAGACAGTCTCCTGCTACAACAAGACTTACAAACACTGGAGAAATGGGAAAAGATGTGGGATATGAATTTTAATCCCTCCAAATGCCAGGTCCTTCATATTAACCGTCTTAAAAAACCCATTCCAACTGTGTACCTTTTACATGGTATCCAGCTGGAAAGTGTTTCGGCAGCAAAATATCTCGGGGTCACTATTTCTGATGACCTAAGTTGGAGTCCCCACATTGATAACATAACTAAAAAAGCAAACCAGACCCTTGGATTTTTGAAAAGAAATATTCGGGTCAATAATAAGGACCTGAAATCAGTTGCATATAAGACCCTTGTTAGGCCGCAGCTTGGGTATGCGTCCACTGTATGGTACCCGCACACCGCCACTGACATACATAAAGTGGAAGCAGTCCAAAGAAGGGCTGCTAGGTGGGCAACTCGTGACTATAGCTACACTTCAAGTGTCACAGCTATGTTGAAGGACCTAAACTGGCGCCCCCTTGATCAATGCCACATTGATAACCGTCTTGTTATGATGTACAAGATCACATATGATCTTGCTGCAATACCCACATCTGAGTACCTCATCCGCAACACAAGATCATCAGCCCGTAATCATCCTTTAGCATATAGACAGATTTTCACTCGCACCGACTATTACAAGTACACCTTTTTTCCCAGGACTATTATCCACTGGAACGCTCTACCTACCTATGTTGTAACTCTTCCCACTCAGGCGCAGTTTAGCAGTGCTGTTGGCCTGGTGGCTCATGTGTCTCCTTAAAACACCAACTCTGTTTTTATCTTTTAACTATACTAGCATTCTTTCTCGCACTGTTTTTGGTGGAGAATGCATGTGTGTTTGGTGTGGGGTGGGGTGGGTGTGGTGGGGGGAGTCGATGCGCATTTTGTCAAAGCTCAGTTATGTTTATTCATTATCTATTCAATATGAGCTTTATATTTGATATCCTCATTTAGTTTGGGCAACAGAACTAGCAACTGCTTGAGAAATTACGTTTACACGCCTATGGAATATAATGTGATTTTATGGCTGTAACAGATGAAAAAATGTAATATTTTTCTCATTCCGGCTCAAAATAAAGATTGTGGGTTGGGAACGCTTCACTGTCTATGTTTTAGAGCAGAAATAAAAAAACATGTATACATGAAAAACCACCTTTCGCTATAAAAACTCGGGTTTGGTGGAGAGGGGGGGGGGGGTGTGTTGGGTCGTCATTGAATAGACTTGTTATCATGGGGTGTAATTCTTTACGCACCACCTTAAATCACCAAGCACGATTTTCTCAACTCGGTTAATGTGTGATTATAAGTTTGAAAGGATTAATGCAGTGGATAACCACCTTTATCAAAGCAACTAACAAAGCAATTTATGTATATATATATACATGTTTTTACCATTCCGTCAACTGACTTAACCAAAATGTCAAAGCAACCAATCCATCTATCCCGTCCACCGTCTGTTTATTCACCCGTCCGTTCGATCGTCCGTCTGTCTCGAACGCACAACTCCATCTGTTCATGCATCCATCTCCCTGACTGACCGTCTGTCCCTCCCCTCCCTTAGAAAAATATAATTGGGGCGAAAGGACCCACGGGCGAAACGACTCACGGGCGAAACGACTCACCTCAAAAGGGCGAATCGACCCACCCCTAAATCAAGGGCGAAACGACCCACGGGCGAAACGACCCAGATTCTGAGGACAGCCATGAAATCTTGGGTGAGTTTGATTTTGGGGCAGATCTGACTAATCAGATGAGAGTTACTTGCCATTTAGTCCCCCATAGACATATAATGGGGAAAATGTTGTTTGACTGATAGAGACTTTCATCCTGATTGGATCTTCATCAAACTTGCAGATAACAAGGACAAGCATAAAATCTCAGACAAGTTCAATTTTGGCCCTCTTTCGACAAGTGACAGGAGAGATTTGGAAAATATTGTCTGGAGGATAGCAATTTCATTTTGGACTGAATCTTCATCAAACTTGCAGTTAATGAGGAAGGGCATAAAATCTCGGACTAGTTCAATTTTGCCCAGTTTTGACTGTTGGCATGAGAGTTACCTACCCTTGAAGGTCTCATACACTTAGGCAAATGTAGTCCTGACGATTTCATTTTGATCTTAACTTCTTGCGACTCCCAAGTTACTATGATAGTAATGAAATCTTGGACAAGTTAGATTTTGGGTCAGGTCGGACTATTCACATGAGAGTTACTTGCCATCTAGCTTCTGTTAGACATATAATGGAGAAAATATTAGTTTAATATTGGGCCTGATATAGGAATATTCGCACAACATTTACTTTTGCTTGAGGCTCTATTTGATTTCAAACCAGAAGTGACGATTCATGTTAGTTACCTGCCCTGAAGCACTTGAAGTTTTTAGGTTTTATTGTCTGTCTGTTTCTTTTAGGCAAGGTGTAAAAGCTTAGATGAGCAAGTCCCAACTTATGATGCTGATTTCATCTGTCTCAAACACACATTGTCAACAAGCTTGAACCATAAGGCTTTGTACTAGTTCTCAGGTGAGCGATCGTTGCCCATTGGGCTACTTGTTTTGTAACCGGTAGATCCTATCAAGATTTCTTTGACAAGTTCCTCCCCAGATGGCAATGCAATAAATAATATGGGGTTGAACATAGGACTTAAAAAATTGAACTCCTTGATCAGTAGACAAATATTGTAAAATCTCTATTAGAAGCCCACGCTCTAATAAACGCCCATCCCCCGATTTTGATGTTAAAAATGGCAATTTTTCTAGACAATTCCCGAAAAATATCAGCCTCTAATAAACGCCCACCGGAAAAAATGAAAAAAACAAAAAACAACAAAAAACAAAACGATCTTACCTTATGCTGAAAGTTACCTAATTTGTTGTTTGATCGCACAAGTCTTTTTTTCTCTTGTGGTCCAAATAAATGGTAAATACAGGGATTTTCCTGTCCGCCGCCTTGAACAAAAGTCCCTTCTGCAGTGGAGCATGGGCCTTCAGTAATTTCGGCTGTGATCTGAACAATCTGCTCTTCTTGTGTCAAAGACTGATATAAACTTCGGAATATGTCCTACAGTATTATCACCTTTTTAGCTCACCTGACCGAGGGTCATGGTGAGCTTTTGTGACCGTGCTATGTCTGGCGTCGTCGTGCCTGTGTGTGTAAACTTTTCCTTGTGAACACTCTAGAGGCCACAGTTTTGGTCCAATCTTCATCAAACTTGCTCAGAATGATCATCTTGACAATATCTCGGTCAAGTTCAAATATGGGTCATGTCGGGTCAAAAAGTAGGTCAAATTATAAAAAAAACCTTGTGAACATCTAGCGGCCACAGTTTTGGTCCAATCTTTATCAAACTTGATCAGAATGATCATCTTGACAATATCTCGGTCAAGTTTGAAAAGTAGGTCACTAGGTCAACTCATAGAAAAACCTTGTGAACACTCTTGAGGGCACAGCTTTGGTCCAATCTTCATCAAACTTGCTCAGAATGATCATCTTGACTATATCTCAATCCTGTTCGAAAAGTAGGTTACTAGGTCAAATCATAGAAAAACCTTGTGAACACTCTAGAGGCCACAGTTTTGGTCCAATCTTCATCAAACATGCTCAGAATGATCATCTTGACAATATCTTGGTCAAGTTTGAAAAATAGGTTACCAGGTCAAATTATAGAACACCTTGTGAACACTCTAGCGGCCACAGTTTTGGTCCAATCTTCATCAAACTTGCTCAGAATGATCATCTTGACAATATCTCGGTCAAGTTCGAAAAGTAGGTCACTAGGTTCAATCATAGAAAAATCTTGTAAACACACTAGAGGCCACAGTTTTTGTCCAATCTTCATTAAACTTGCTTAGAATGATCATCTTGACAATATCTTGGTCAAGTTCGAAAAGTAGGTCAGTAGGTCATATCAGAGAAAAACCTTGTGAACACTCTAGAGGCCACAGTTATGGTCCAATCTTCATTAAACTTGCTCAGAATGATCATCTTGACAATATCTTCGTCAAGTTAGAATATGGGTCATGTCGGGTCAAAAAGTAAGTCACTAGTTCAAATCATAGAAAAACCTTGTGAACACACTAGAGACCACAATTAGAGTCCAATCTTCATCAAACTTGCCTAGAATGATCATCTTGCCTTTATTATCCCCTCACCACTTTGTTGTGGTTTGTTGAGTATTAAGTACATGTGACATACCGGTACTTTCATTTGTGTGTATGTATGTGGACCTTTTGTCATTGCTCTAGCACCTACAGTAATCAATAGATTTATAATATAACTTCACACCAATTTTGGACATGATAATATTCCTAACAAGATGTTTGACTTTCAGGGTCCTTAGCTCAAGGTCAAGGTCACTGTTGCTATTTTTAAAAAGTCTTTGCCATGGCTCTAGTGCGTACATGTATTGATGGGTTTTAATATAACTTCTGGCATCGCTCTAGCACCTACAATTATCAATGGATTTCGATATGACTTCCCACAAATGTTTAGGTATGATAAGATCTTGAGCCAGTCTGACTTTCAGGGAGCTTGGTCAGTGCTTTCAGGTGAGCGATCTAGGGCCATTATGACCCTCTTGTTTACAATGATGGCGCTGTCACTATGCTGATTATCAAACTAAGAAACAATCCAAGTTCGTCCCACAAGAATAAGTAATCCAGTAAACGTGGTGACCTTTCATAACAGATTTGGCAGACACGATTTTTTCATATGTTTGTCGCATGTTTTCCTAACATCAAAGGCGGCAACGCAGTATTTTCCCTCGGAAAGTTTAAGAGCTAGCGTCTATAAACACGTAGTCGATGACGGTTGATCAATAACTGTTTTATATATTTTGTCATTTTTGACTTGAAACGAGAAAATACTCGCTTAGTGAAGAAAGATGTGGTAATGCAGATCAGTCCCGTTAGTACACGCATCGTTAATACGTGAATACGGATATAACGCGGGTGGGTCATGCCTCCAATTTTTTTCCAATGGGTCCCAGTTTCCCCACCCACTGGATCGAAGATTTTACTTTTCCAGAGTTTTGACCAGCATAGCTTGTTTTTTTTTTTTCTTTTCAGACGCTTATAATCCCTTAAATAATCCGTTATTAGTTGTAAATGTGTCATTGTTACCTATATGTATTCTCAAGATAAGCTTATCACGATTGACCAATCTGGTAGCCAGTATACCGGATGCAATGTATTAATAATAATAATAATAATAATAATAATAATAATAATAGTCTTTATTTTCAGAGGGTAACACATTTAGGGCACTTTCATTATAAATTAGAAAAAAGAGTCTCACATGGGTACTTGAAAAAAGTACCCTCCCAGAGGGGTTTCCCTTGTTCTATTCAACTGTACATACCTTGAATTGTATAGAAAAAAATCAGAACTTGTTTTCATTAGGCTTATTGAAAAAAAAAATCATGGTTTAAAGTCAAAAGTATCTTTTTTTAAAAAAAGTGCAATGTTTCATTTTTCAGGCTGCCAAAAAGCATGTGATGATATGTTGCTTAAAAAACTGTTTCATATTGGTGGAATGGGGTGGTATAAGTGACTTGAAGTACCCAAAACCTTGCATTCAAAAAAATTTTGGTTACCTTACAAATGTCCTTTTGGGACCTGTCTTAAAAATTTGATTTACCCTTCTTTCGTTTATTGTATTTTCAATCATGGGCACAGCAGATCTGCTGTGTTTAGTAAACATGCAAGTTATGTTGGTTTAAACATGCTCACAAAGTTTTATTTAGATATCTACTGTGGTTTTGATGCTGGAAGATGTCCCAAATATATGTCCTCTACAGAACAGTGTTCTGGAGAGGACATTAGAACAGGGACAGTATATAATACAGGAAACACACAGGATTTAGGTCAAAACAGAAGTTTATCCTCAAATCTGAATCTAAACAGTAAAAACAAACTTTATTAAAACTAGTATATATATCAAAGCGGCCTATTTTCCAGCTAAAACCAGTTACTGGTAAATACTCTAAAAACTGCTGAAACAGAATATATCTTCCTACATAAGCTTTCAGTTACAAGCAAAACTTGTGTACATATTAATGTCTGTGTATCAATCTATCAAATGCATATTGACTTGGTTCTTTTCTTTGCAGTAGTGTCAAATTATCCTAAATAATTAGTTCTGTAGGGGACATATTTTTGGAACATCTTAGTAAAACTCTGGGAATTCAATAGCATAAGTGCAAATTGACATATTCTTTCAGTTTATATCTATTAGAAAAACTAACATGGAAATCTTATGAAACCAAAACAAGTATTCTTCCTAGCAAAGAGATATAAAGAGATGAAAAATGAATAGGTTCATGTAAATTTCTGAGCACAACTAACAAAGTAAAAATAAAAGTAAGGTTATCAAGTGAATTGTTATTAGTTAGAACACTAGTAGTATACATGTGATTGTGAAAAACAGACTTAAAGTATGAAAGTTTAACGCGGACATACCTTTTACTGAAATAACATGTCCCAAAAATGTGTCCCCTACAGAACAAATTTTTGAGCCACATCAATGTCAAAAAAGCAAAAATTGCAACAAAGCAGTGTCAGAAATATTAGAGGTTATTTAGCCCAGCGTTAATAATTATAATAAAATTGTGGGCAGTTTCCTTCTAAATTACAGAAACGAAATACGAGCATACAGGTCTAAAATTTTATATTTTCGATTGTAGTATGTTTAAATAAAATATTTGGTTGTTAATTGTGCCACTGGCTACCCTTTTACAACTGCTTGTATAAGTTTGTGCTGAATATGCCCATTGGTTCTGTCAGTATTTTGGGATAAAAAGGCAGTCTCTGAATAGAATATCATTATCTTATGTTAAGCATGTTGCCACACTATATCTGTGATGAATTTTTTAATGAGTTTGTGGTCATTTTTCTGAATTCTTGAATGCCTAAATTATAGTGTATAAAAGATGAAGGACTCTTGCTAAACTTATTGCAAAACAAAGACTTGACCTTTTCAATGCCACATATTTTATTGGCCCATATGCTTTTTTATGCTGGTGGGATGAAAACAATTTTTAAATTTCTTAAATGTGTTAAAAATATGGATTATTGGTCTGTGTTATAACTGTGTCGATGAGGCAGTTTTTCAGCAGAAGTGGTTATAATAAAATATCCTGGTAATTTACCTGTTAACCCCTCTTTCCCTTACATAAAATGCTATATATACCTAAAAAGCTGGTATCAAGAGAATTGCTTGTAGTTACAGTAGTTACTGACCTTTTCCACATAGCTCACAAGCATTCTTGATGGACAAGTTAATTGGCCAGTGTCGGATTTCATACTGTACTAAAGAGGGTATATTTTACTGCAGATCTCAAACAATAATTGAAAATTAATATGATCACTTTAATTTTTTAGGTGTGTCAGTCAAGAAACTGACAAAAGTACAGGTATAAATAATTTCTGAATTTCCTAATTTTACTGCACAGATGAATCTGTTGAAAGACCAATCTCTGAAAGGTGAGACAATTTACTGAATGGTTAGATCGATCCTAGAATCTGTTTAAAATATATACTGCTTGAACAGCCTTCCTTGTCATCTATCCGAAGATAGAAGTTGTCTTGTCTGCCTACGAAATCTTACATAGCAAAAGACAATTAATATCTTTCAGCTTAATGAACCTCATACAGGACAGTTTAATCATCTCCAGATAACAATTATCCTGAAACTTGCATATATGTATGACCTACCCAAACAAACTGACGTGGATAAACCAACCACACTGCGGTGGGATGGCAATATTTTATGGTTGAGTGATTTTGCTTCATACAATTTGTATCTCCGTCTGATACTGGGAAAGTTGAGTGCGGCAAAGGTGGTAAATTTCAGCTCTGCGTGGAAGCATAATGCAGCCCATCTATTTCTTAAAACCCCGATGGGGGCGCCTGATTGGTTGTACACCTGACAAATGATCTTCAGTGTTCTTACTTAAATGGTCAAGTTTGACTGCTGATGAGGATTGGATAGCATACAAGGATTAGGGCTTAGGGTTCAATGTACAGGTTTTACATAGCTAGGCATACTGGCAGGGTATAGTTTATCACTAAATAGCTGTAAGTCTGAATTTGCAGTTATGTCACACCCAAACAAAACTCAAGGTTGGCTAAGAAGACAACAGCTACATGTATCTCATCTTCCCAACTCTCACTACACAATCCCAATATCTGATAAAGCACTCTGTATCTCATTACCGGTAGTCCTAAAATAAATCATTTCTTGCCACTCAGCCAAATTTGTTAGAAGCCTCCGTGGTCGAGTGGTTACACTACTCGCCTTGTAAACCAGGGGTCGCAGGTTCGATCCCGGGCTTCTTCAGACTTTCGGATGAGTCTATAAACCGAGGTCCCGTCTCCGTATGACCTTAGCTGTTGGTGGGACGTAAAACTGAAACACTCACTCACTCAGCCAAATTTGCAAATATGACAGCTCCCCAGAGGGGAATTTGAGATATTTAAATTTTCTGTACTAGAATTATTCACAAAATAAATAGTGTTTTTAAGAAGTGTAGAAAGAAGGGAACACATACATGTATATAATGTGACGGAAGAATTTGTGCAGACAGACATAAGTAGAAGAAATTTGTCAGAAGCTGGTAACATGGAGACTTAGGTCTCTTGGCCTTTGATTTTACACGAGTACAGGTAAATTGCTTAGAGGATCTCAGCCTGCCCAGACAGAATGGTGCGAGTCCTACCATCCATGCTTATAAACCCTACTGGTTTCATTTGGTGACAGAGCTTGAGATGTCATTTTATCTCATTGTCGGGTAAAAGTCACACAAAATTGGAAGCAATGTCTCCAAAATGACATATGCAGTGTTGACCTCAAATCAAAGAGACAGCATATCAGCAACATTTCAATTCTAACTTGAGGGGCCTGTTTAATTTATTAATGCAAACAATTGTAATCTTCTGTTGAACAATCATGACAAAGGTTTTATAATGTGCTGAACGAAGAAAATATTTATGGTAGAATAGAAAAATTAGCATAGACACAAATAGAGGAAACAGGACAGAAAAATTAGCATACATGTAGATATTCAAAAATAGAAGAAACAGGAACAGGAAGGGAGATAAGATGTCGTTCCATGTATAATTATGATGAAATAATTCAGAAAATGCTCTATTTGGGACTTCTGAAAGTTGTCCCCAAAATATGTCTTCTACAGAACAATATGTACTTGTCTTTATAGGTGGAATATTTTGGAAACCATGCTATACCAGGTAGCTAAAGAAGAACCAAATTTGGAAAATATGGCCAGGAGAGTATTATTAGGGAAAAATATTTAACATTTTGTGGATAATTCTACCTTCTGTTTTGATTCCCCAACTAAAATGTACATATGCCAAGCATCAAATCTGTAAATTCCCTTAAAGTAGAAAGTCATAAGCATGATGCAATGAGATATTTAGGGACGAAAATCATTCTGGGTGGAACACCTGATAAAATAAGGGTGTGTGAATGAGCAATGTTAGAGTATAGTGAAGATTTCAAAATCAATAATAAACGTTCTGTAGAGGACATTTGCTATTTTCTTGTATTTGGTTTTATTTCCACTGAAATGTCAGTTTTTATTTTTCTAAAATCCTCTATAGGTATAGATAATCTACTAATGTATGCTCTAAAACAACCTTTTTCCATCATAGAAAGTACAGAACAGAAAAAAAAGCAATTCTGTAGAGGACATTTTTTGGGGACAAATGAATGTGGACCACTTTGGATTGACACAATACACTAGATATGATATTTACCTGAAAGGAAGGTGTTTTATTCACTTATTTAGATTTTGAAGTTGTTTTTTAAATCAAAATCCTGTTCTAATAACATACACAAGTTGATTTGTTTATGGCTATGTTCTGTAGAGGACATTTTTTGGGACAAATTCAAGGTTATCATCATTTGATGATTTTTTCTGAATTATAGAAAGGATGACTATAATTTTTTACACACTATAATTTTGGCATATGAGCATTTCCAAATACACAAATCCTATTGAAAAATCACCACAGATTCAGAGTAGCAGAGTGCTTAACATTGAATATTCCATATTGAGACTGCCTTTTTGTCCCAAAATATTGACATATTTATGTATTGTAAATGAACCAGTGGGCATATTCACCTCAAATTTTCACAGAAAATAGTTGGCAGCCAGTGACAAATTTTAAAACCAAATATATTGATTAAAACATATAGCTACCAAAAATATTTATAACTGTATGCTCATATTTTGATTTTCTAATTTATAATGAAAGTGCCCTTTAGCAGAAATACAAGCTAATCTTCCATGAGGCCCTCTATTATATACAGTATATACAACAATAGAAAACTATACACACCCCAACCCCTTTATAACACCATCCCTCGGGTCCAAAGCAGAAACGTGCCAGTTAGACAACAGTGTTGTACCCAAGCAAAAACGGTTAGATTGCACAGAAAAATGACCATTCATGGTCATTCCTGCATACAATCTATACATTTTCGGGATCCATCCGGAAACTGTGTTGTTTCCAAACCCGTGTTATAATGAATTGTGTCATAATGAGGTTGTGGTGTAAATTTAAAACACCTCTCACATACTCTCTTCAGGATAAACATCTATACACACCATTATGATCCTAAGTTTGGGACATACAGGCCAAAGCAAACTGTCCAGACCCAGATCAGACTGTTCCTGAAGGAGCAGTCTGATCAGGGTCTGCACTGTTTTCCACCCCATCTGCATCCTTGGACTCCTTGCTTGACAGTGAAATTTTAAGAGAACTCAAGGTGTCCAAATTTTTAGGACTTTAATGGTAAAGTTTTGGAAACTGGCATAATATGAAGTTTATAACTTGTTTCACAGAAACAAATTAAACTTTTTACACCAGTTAAAAAAGGTAAATACCCAGGAACAAACTTGCCGAAAAATGAAATACAAGATCAGAACTTGGGTCACACACAAACAAACACACTCACACTTCGTAAGTAAAAAGGTATATATACAATGTATACATATTTCATAACTGCACTCCTTTCATCCATTTAATACAATTTCTGTGAAAACTATCAATAGTTTTTAATTGTTTAATTTTATCTGGTAAATTATTCCAAATAACTGGACCTGAGTAAATCAAACTCTCCTTGAATAGCTCTTTGTTGGGCTTTGGCAATATAAAATTTATTGTTCCTGAAGATCTAAGGGACTGAAGAGTATCATTCAGAGGTCGCAGGTGGAACGTTTCATTGATGTACAGAGGTGTCAAAGACTTAGAAATTTTATACATAATTTTTGCTTTTTTGAGGTAAATTCGTTCATAAATGTTAAGAATCTTAAGTTCTTCCATGCTGACTGCTATGTTTTCATACTGATAATCTAAAATAATTTTACATGCCCTTTTTTGTAGTCTATATAATCCTGTCAAGATTTCTTTGTGAAGTGCCTCCCCAGACTGAATTGCAATAATCGATGTGGGGTTGAATGTAAGCCTTGTAAAATTGTACTCTTTGATCTGTGGATAAGTATTCCTTAATTCTAGACAGCAACCATAAATTAAAGACAATTTTTTTTGCAACAGCATTAGTGTGATCTGTCCAAGTTAAATTGTTGTCAATATGTATTCCTAAAATTTTATCACTGGAAACTACTGTTAATGCTTCATTATTAAGATTCAACAGAAGTGTATTTCTATTCAAATGAGTTCTCTTTTGTGGTGTAGTAAGTAGCATTACTTTGGTCTTAGTAGTGTTTATAAGCATTCCATTTTGATTGCACCAGGTAGAAAGCTTATGCAATGCAGTTTGCAGCTGTTTTTCAATGAACATTTGTGATTTACCTGTACAATAAAGGGTTGTGTCATCGGCATATAGGTCTGTAAATACATTATCAATATTTAATGGAAGGTCATTAATAAATATTAAAAACATTAATGGGCCTAATATAGATCCCTGAGGCACACCGCATATGATATTTTCAGTGTCTGACAGTGTGTTGTTGACAAAGACTTTTTGTTTCCTCTCTAGTAAGTAAGATGAAAACCAGCTGATAGCTTTCTCAGAAATTTTATAGTATTTGAGTTTTTTAAGCAATAATGTATGGTCTACCAAATCAAATGCCTTTCTAAAATCAATCATTACCATCCCAATCATTTCACTGTTATTAATTGCAGCTAAACATTTATTGGTCATTTGTAATAATGCTGTCTCACAGGAGTGGTTTGATCTGAAACCAGATTGAGTGGAATGAAGCAGATTATTAGAAGATAAAAAGGATATTAAAGTATCATGTACATGTTTTTCTAATAACTTTGACAGGACAGGTAGAACTGAAATAGGTCTATAATTGTTTGTGTCATCTTTTGGTCCATTTTAGTGAAGGGGAGTTACTTTACCTTCTTTCCATTTTTCAGGAAATGTTGAATTCATTATGCTTTTAGTACAAATGAAAGTCAGACTTTCAGATATGTAAGGTGCTGCCAATTTTAATAACCTTGGTCCAATATTGTCAGCTCCAGTAGCCTTGGTAATATCAATATTTCTCAGGTATTTTTCAACTTTTTCATAATCAGTCATGGGAATAGAAAAGGGGGAGCTTACTGTTAATTTTTGATCACAAAACACTTTAAGTCTGTCGAAATTAGAGGGAATGATGGGTTCTTTTATTTTTGAAGCTACAGAAACAAAAAAATTGTTGAATTCACATGAAATTTCTGAAGGATCATTGATCGTTTTGTCATCAATTTTTAATGACAATATACTATTCCCTATATTGCATTTACTTGCTCCCAGTTCTTTAAAAAGTTTCCACACACTGGCAGGATTATTATTGTTTTCATTAATAATTTCAGAGTACTGCTGCTTCTTTGATACCTTAATCATTTTATTTACTTTATTTCTCCAGACTTTATACTGTTCCTCATTATTTACAGATCTGAACCTATCCCTTGTTTTAAAGGCATCAATTATATCTGCAGTTAGCCATTTTGGTTGCTGTTTGCGCTTAACACGGTGATTACGCAAGGGCAGATGCTTGTCAACAATTTCACAAAACAAAGTTGACCATGCTTCAACAATATCGTCAACATCATCAAATATTTTTATTACGTCCCATGGGGTTGAATGCAAATCATTAATGAACTTATTTTCATCAAAGTTTTTGAAGGATCTGTATGTTATTGTGAAGTGGGTATTCTTGAGACTATTTGTTGTTATAAATAAACTAATCAAATTCAAACGTAAATGGTTGTGGCCAAATTAATTTTGGCAGTGGAATAAAGGATGAAATATTCTTAGATAGTGCCCCCCGCCCATCGGGGCTTGGAGAAATAGACGGGCTGCATGATGCTTCCACGCAGACTTGATATCGACCGCACATAAGTACTGGGAATCTTTTTAGAAGGTCTAAGCCTGCCCAGGAAAACTGCTGCGAGTCGGCCCGCCCATGCATATACGCCCTATTGGCTTTATTGGGCGACAGGGATTGAGATGTCATTTCATCTCACTGTCGGGTAAAAGTCCCACAAAATTGGAAGCAACGTCTCCAAAATTACCTGAATTGTGTTGACGGGGACGTTAAACCTCAAATCAAACAAAACAAATTCTTAGATAGTGATTTATGTCAGAGACAGCTGTAGGTGGCAGCAAACCTGTGAACAGTACAACACTTGTTATAGTTTTTGTTTCTTTGAGAATCCCTCCCCGCCCCTATCTTTAAGAATTCCACTAATTCCTCCAAATAAACATAGTCACTCTGCTTCTCTGCACAAATCTAGATTGACTAAAAATGCTAATAAGAAAAATAATTGCAGGAATATACCCAATGCATTTTAACATTAAAATACACACACTCGATTCACAACTAAGGCAATGCTTGTAACTAGCACAGCTGTTAAAGCGCATAAGACCCAGTTCGCAAATTTATGCAATCATTATGAAATTAATTATTGTGTGTGTTAAGCCGCGCAAAGGGATTATTTTATGCATGCCTTATTTCACATGTATTGTGTGTGTTAAGCCGCGCAAAGGGATATTTTATGCATGTCTTATTTCACATGAACTTAGAGCTCGCTTATCCTAGTATTGGAGTTGTAGCTAGGAATAAAACTCCCAGTTTCCACCGATCTTGTCTTGGTGTTATTGTTTAAATGGAATTAAGCTCCTTAATTTGATTTAGACACTCCACCAAGCAGCAGCGTTTTCATGCTGGTATATTCGACCTTTCGCGGGAACCTGTGAGCTTTATTCTTCTAGCTCATTCGTCTGCGTAGTGCACGCCAGTGACAATGTGCTTAAGATACATCTTGAATTCCCACCCACCCTCCACGGAGATACATTTTCCACTAAATTAACAGTTCGCAAATTTATGCAATCATTATGCAATTAATTATTGTGTGTGTTAAGCCGCGTAAAGGGATTATTTTATGCATGCCTTATTTCACATGTATTGTGTGTGTTAAGCCGCGCAAAGGGATATTTTATGCATGCCTTATTTCACATGAACTTAGAGCGCGCTTATCCTAGTATTGGAGTTGTAGCTAGAAATAAAACTCCCAGTTTTCCCCGATCTTGTCTTGGTGTTATTGTTTAACATTAAAATACACACACTGGATTCACAACTAGAGCAATGCATGTACCTAGCACAGCTGTTAAACCGCATAAGACCTATTACCTTACATCAGAGAAACAAGTTAAAGAAAAGCAATAAGCGCGAACAGAGCATGCCTATTCAAATTTGATGAAAATTGGAAAATTGTCTGATGATAAAAATATTTTAATACTAGAATTTGTTTTCTACAAAAACACAGATGTCTCCCCCCTTTTTGATCATTGAGGTGTCTACATGATTATTGCGGGCAACACATTGTCTCATGATCACCGGCCCCAGCCTATCGGGGCTTTCTATATTTCAGATAACATTTTCGTTTCATAGGTACTAGATAACAAAGAGACAATTATAGAAACTCATCCAAAGCTATTTCAAAACGAATGTTAAAACCGTTAAAACTGGTTTTAATTTCTAAGATAACACTTTACTGTTGACTTTGCTCTAATGTTCGGCTAAGGTGAGCCAAACATTAGCTGCTGACCTTTTTCTGTTCTGTTTTCTCTTGCATAGCATTAAGCATTTTTGCATTCTGGCAAACCACGAACTGTTCGATTTTTTTTTAATTTCCATTTCAAGACAATGTCATTGCCCGAATAAACTCACCAATTTGCGATCAATAATACTATTATTCTGGTATGTCCAATATTACCATGGTTGGCCCTTTTGTCTCGTTTTTTTCTGCCAGTTTGGGCATAGAGGAATAGACTGGACCATGTATCTCCCATGCATATACGAAGCAGACCTTACATGGATACTAGTTATTAAAGAATAACCCCTCGCAGTCTAACTATTGGTTTTCTTTTGCCCCACCATTTCCGTTATTTCATGCTGTCGAGTCCTCAAACTTGTTTCGTCTCTGTAGCTTTATGATTTGTATGTTGTCGGAGATATTTTACAGGTGAGTTAGAAGCCTTCATGCGGACTAAAGATAGTTATTGTAAATACCGCGACAGAAGTAAGGGCGAGGATTATGGCCATTAAAATCAATTTAAGCCCCCCCCCCCCCAGTGGAATTCTTTCCACTGACCATTCCAAGAGGGTTCTACTGTGGCGGTTTATTGATATAATTATTTGTTACTTATTGTGTGTATCACTTGTGTCATTTTATTTTGGATGGCCATTTGGCATTAGGCCATTTTGTAGGAAAGTAACTGTTGAGGTTTCCATTATGGTTTAGTCGCTTTGTGTTTGTGTTTCTTTCCATTTGGTGTCTTTGGTGAGCACAGTAAGTTATTTGTATCGATTACTGATCTTTGTTTTACTTTTAATTTGTGTGAGTCAGACAGAACAATGGAAAGACACGCTTTGGTTTCTCTGGGCGGTACTGCTTGAGATTTCATTTCATCTCAAAGTCGGGTTAAATTTTACAATCTGGGTTTGTAAAACCTAAAACAAACAATTGAACGGTAACATTGAGAGTTATTTTATTTGATTGAGTAGTATTGCAAGTCGATTTACTGCTTACTCCCCCCACCGAAGACACCACAGGGAAAGAAACACAAACACGAAGCGACCAGACCATAATGGAAACCCAAACAGAGGAAGACCAAAAGGACAGTTACTTTCCCACAAAATGGCCTAATGGCCATTCAAAATAAAAAAAACACATGTGATACAATAAGTACGAACAATAACATAAATAAACCGCCACAGAAGAACCGCCTTGGAACGGTCAGTGGAAAGAATTCCACTGGGGGGCTTAAATCGATTTTACGTGGCCACAATCCTCGCCCTTACTTCCGTAGCGGTATAGACATTAATTTTGTTTAGTCCGCATGATGACTTCCTAACTCATCAATGAAACTTCTCCGAGAACATTCAAATCAAAACAAACCACAGAGATGAAACAAGGTTGAGGACTCGACAGCATACACCAACAGAAATGCTGGAGCAAAAGAGAACCAACAGTTAGACTCCGAGGGGCCCGTCCAAAGACGGAGCATCAGGCGCCAACCAACATAAAAAATAACAAATAAAATTCCATCTATGTTTTTACGCTGGAACCGTCATATAATCTTAAGTCCGACCCACCGGTGTGCAATCAAAGAGGGAAGCAAAGTTGCCAACCGTGATTGGGTTAACCACCTAGCATGCAGTCTTTTTTATAACATTTATGCTGTACCTAATCTTTATATATCGACGAACGACTTTACGAAACTGGGTACTGAAGTCATTACAATTGTATTTTTCTAAATTTATATACTAAACGGGACTATAGCTGGTCTGACTATGAAACTACAGAGAGAAACGGGACTATAGCTGGTCTGACAAGGCCATTACAGAGAGAAACGGGACTATAGCTGGTCAGGCAATTACACTACATAGAGAAACGGGACTATAGCTGGTCTGACAAGGCCACTACAGAGAGAAACGGGACTATAGCTAGTTTGACAATTACACTACAGAGACAAACGGGACTATAGCTGGTCAGACAATGGCACTTCAGAGAGTAGCGCGACTATAGCTGGTCTGACAATTACACTAAAGGGAGAATACGGGACTATAGCTGGTCTGACAATTACACTACAGAGAGAAACGGGACTTTAGCTGGTCTGAAAATTACACTACAGAGAGAAACGGGACTTTAGCTGGTCTGACAATTACACTACAGAGAAAAACGGGCTATAGCTGGTCTGACTATGATACTAAAGAGAGAAACGGGACTATAGCATGTCTGACACTTATACTACAGAGAGACAAGGGACTATAGCTGGTCTGAAAATTACACTAATTATACTACAGAGAAAAACGGGGCTATAGCAGGTCTGACTATGAAACAGGATTATAGCTGGTCTGCCAATGATACCAAAGAAAGAAATGGGACTATAGCTGGTCTGAAAATTACACTACAGAGAGAAACGGGACTATAACTGGTCTGACAATTACACTACAGAGAGAAATGAGACTATAGTTGGTCTGACACTTATACTACAGAGAGACAAGGGACTTTAGTTGGTCTGAAAATTACACTAATTACACTACAGAGAGAAACGGGACTATAGCTGGTCTGACTATGATACTACAGAGAGAAACGGGACTACAGCTGCTCTGACTATAATACTAAAGAGAGAAACGGGACTACAGCTGGTCTGACAATTACACTACAGAGAGAAACGGGACTAAAGCTGGTCTGACAATTACACTACAGAGAGAAACGGGACTATAGCTGGTCTGGCAATTACACTACAGAGAGAAACGTGACTATAGCTGGTCTGACAATTACACTAAAGAGAGAAATGGGACTACAGCTGGTCTGACGATTACAGTACAGAGAGAAACTGGACTAAAGCTGGTCTGACAATCACACTACAGAGAGAAACGAGACAATAGCTGGTCTGACTATGATACTACAGAGAGAAACGGGACTTTAGCTGGTCTGACAATTACACTACAGAGAGAAACAGGATTATAGCTGGTCTGACAATCACATTACAGAGAGAAACGGGACTCTAGCTGGACTGACAATTATACTACAGACAGAAACGGGACTATAGCTGGTCTGACAATGACACTACAGAGAGAAATTGGACTATAGCTGGTCTGACAATGACACTACAGGGAGAAACGGGACTATAGCTGGTCTGACAATTACACTACAGAGAGAAACGGGACTAATGCTTGTCTGACAATTACACTACAAAGAGTAACGGGACTATAGCTGGTCTGACAATTACACTACAGAGAGAAACGGGACTATAGCTGGTCTAACAATTACACTACAGTGAGAAACGGGACCAAAGCTGGTCTGACAATGACACTACAGAGAGAAACGGGACCAAAGCTGAGCTGGTCTGACTATGATACTTCAGAGAGAAACAGGACTTAAGCTGGTCTGACAATTACACTGCAGAGACAAAAGGGACCAAAGCCGGTTGGTCTGACTATGATACTAAAGAGAGAATCAGGACTATAGATGGTCTGACAAAAACACTTCAGAGAGGAACGGTAATATAGCTAGTCTGATTATAATACTAAAGAGAGGTACGGAACTATAGCTGGTCTGAAAACTACACTTCAGAGAGAAACGAGACTGTAGCTGGTCTGACAATGACAATACAGAGAGAAACGGGACCAAAGCTGTTCTGACTATTATAATAAAGAGAGAAACAGGACTATAGATGGTCCTACAAAGACACTACAGAGAGGAACGGTAATATAGCTAGTCTGATTATGATACTAAAGAGAGGTAGGGGACTATAGCTAGTCTGAAAATTACACTACAGAGAGAAACGAGACTATAGCTGGTCTGACAATTACACTACAGAGAGAAACGGGACCAAAGCCGGTCTGACTATGAAAATAAAGAGAGAAACAGGACTATAGATGGTCTGACAAAGACACTACAGAGAGGAACGGTAATATAGCTAGTCTAATTATACTACTACAGTGAGAATCGGGACTATAGCTGGTCTGACAATTACACTACAGAGAGAAACGAGACTATAGCTGGTCTGACAATGGCACTACAGTGAGAAACGGTAATATAGCTGGTCTGACTATGATAATTAAGAGAGAAACAGGATTTTAGCTGGTCTGACTATGAAACTAAAGAGAGAAACGAGACTATAGCTGGTCCGACTATGATACTTAAAAGAGTAACATGACTATAGCTGGTCTGACTATGATACTAAAGAGAGACGGGACTATAGCTTGTCTGACAATTTCACTACAGAGAGAAACGGGACTATAACTGGTCTGACAATTACACTACAGAGAGAAACGGGACTATAGCTGGTCTGACAATTACACTACAGAGGGAGAGGGACTATAGCTGGTCTGACAACGACACTAAACGGGACTATAGCTGGTCTGACTATGATACTAAAGAGAGAAACGGAATTATAGCTTGTCTGACAGTTACACTACAGAGAGAAACGGGAATATAGCTGGTCTGACAATTACACTACAGAGAGAAACGAGACTATAGCTGGTCTGACAATTACACTACAGAGAGAAACAGGACTATAGCTGGTCTGACAATGACACTACAGGGAGAAACGGGACTATAGCTGGTCTGACAATTACACTACAGAGAGAAACGGGACTAATGCTTGTCTGACAATTACACTACATAGAGTAACGGGACTATAGCTGGTCTGACAATTACACTACAGAGAGACAAGGGACTATAGCTGGTCTGAAAATTACACTAATTATACTACAGAGAAAAACGGGGCTATAGCAGGTCTGACTATGAAACAGGATTATAGCTGGTGAATTTCGACATACAGTTTGATATTGACAACACTTAAAGGTGGGTTATTGAGCTACCCGGTCTCAATTTTTTTCTGTTTTTTTTTATTATCCTCAATTCATATTCCTTTGTCTTGTGTACACTTCTAGAGCCAAAAACAGCTTCAGAACTTTGTGAAAATGGTCCTTTTTATACATGTTTACCCTTCACTTTGAAATGTGTTCAGAATTTCTGTTCTAAAAATAAATCCATCGACATACATGGCGACAGTATCGTCTCTGAGCATCGTTACTTATGGCATGGTATTCAGCATCATATTTTTTCCGATTTAGGCATGCATGGCCTAAGCAAACAAAGTCAAAAATGAACGTCGCATAAGGTCATATATGGGGATTCTATTTTTGTCACGAACTAAAAAAAGATCCAACTAGTGTACATAGATTAGTTAGGGAATCCCTCTCAAACTCGTTTACCTGTCATCATAATTGTTCGCATTTTTGCATAAAATGCATTCATTTGTATTGTTTTATAGAAAAATACTCGCCATATGTCTTTTATTAGCCAAAGATTAGAAACAATTTTCATAGCAACAGCATCAATATGATTTGCCCCTGTTAAGTTCTTGTCAATTAATACCCCAAAAATCTTATACATGCTACCACAAATAAATTTTCCTTGTTACAGGTCAAATGAAAGTTATTATTATTTAATCCTTTTTTGTGGGGTGGTAATAAGCATAACCTTAGTTTTAGGAGTGTTTATTCGCATTCCATTTTCTCCACACCATTCTGAAAGTTTACATTGGAGTCTGCAGCTGCTGTTCAATACAGGCTTGAGATTTGTCAATATAATAAGTCTGTAAACTTTAAAGACATATGATCATTTGGCTTGGGCTAGAACAATAGCAAGAACAACAGTAACGAAAAACAAGCTCCTTTACATTCTTTTTCAGGTATTAAAAACAAATTGACTATGAAGATGAAGCGAAGTGAAACAGACTGGACTGTATGTCTTGCTCATCATCTTTTAAAAGAACTGTCGGTAAATCAGCATTACAGAATAGATGCATTCTCTAAAGACAAAACAGATGAATGCAAATGCTGCAAGGAGCCACTCAGTAGTGGAGCCTATGGTGACTGTAGTTTAGGTAAGTTAAATATTTGGTGAGAGAGTAAAATAAAAAAAAAGTTACTATTTTAAGACAGCCTTAACAGGCAGAATATGTGACTAAACCAAAAGACATGATGGTCGTGTGTAAGGTACATACAAAAAAATATATGATTTAATCTTTTTTTAGCTCACCTGAGCTGAAGGCTCTGTGGGAGCTAATAGGATGGCAAGCCTCCGTCGTCCGTCCATCCATACGTCGTCGTCCATCCGTCAACATTTTCAAACGCTTCTCCTCTGAAGCCTGAAGGCCAGTTTCAACCAAATTTCACCTGAAGGCTACTTTGGTCGCGGGAACCGAAAATCACTCAAATGGTTCTGGTCACATGACTAAGATGGCCGCTATACCCATATATGATAAAAACCCATTAAAAATGTTCTACAAAGCCGAGAAACTGGGAACCGTGAATCTTGGTACCTATAAAGCATCAGGCACTCGAGGCCTATCATATTTGCTCAAATGATGATCCTCAGTTGACCATTGACCTTTTTATGGAAAGGTCAGATTTGCCTCCGGATGCAATTGTATTGGGAAAATAAACATTCATGTAGGAAAACTGATTCAAAGTCATTAAATGGGAGTAACTTACACAGTATGACTGAATAAACAAAAGTTTTCTGTTCTGCGCAAAATTTATAAAATCATGAAAAAAATTGTATAAAATCAGAATTGAATAAGATTTTTTTGAAACTTGCAACAAATGACCAAAGTGATAAGGCCTTCCTATTAACATCAAAATTCGGTCCACAGGGTATTGTCTGTCCCTGCCCCAGGGCTATATGTATCCATAAAATCATGAAAAAAATTGTAAAAAATCATAGTTCAACAATATTTTTTTGAAACTTGCAACAAATGACCAAAGTGATAATGCCTTCCTATCAGGGTTTTCCCTCAGAAAATGTTTTCAGGGCACACATGTGTCTTCTGTTGCTTATATTCAGGGACATTTGGGGTAATTTCAGGGGACAATTGGTTAAATATTACAGGAAATAATGCAAATTTTAAGGGACATTAATGTCTCTCTACAATGAACTTCAAGGGGACATAAGAGCCAAAAAGGGGCCAAGTCTCGCATTTTTGAGGGACTACTTCCTATTCACATCAAAATTTTGTCCCCATGCGGTTGTCTGCCCCTGCCCTAGGGCTACATACATGTATAAAAATCATGAAAAAAAATTGTATAAAATCAAGAGTTCAACAAGATTGTTTTGAAACTTGCAATAAAAGACTAAAGTGATAAGGCCTTTCTGTTAACAACAAAATTCAGTCCACAGGGGATTATCTGCCTCTGCCCCAGTGCTATACATATGCATAAAATACTGAAAAAACTAAAATCAGAGTTCAAAGAGATACTTCTGAAACTTGCAACAAATTACCAAAATGATGGGCCTTTTCTGTTGACAACAAAATTTTGTCCCCTTGGTGTTTTCTGCCCTTACCTTGGGGCTATATACATGTATAAAATCATAAAAAAAATTGTATAAAATCAGGGATCAAAGAGATTTTTTTTGAAACTTGCAACAAATGAACTAAGTGATAAGGCCTTTCTATTCACACCAAAAATTTGTCCCATGGGGGTTGCCTACCCCTGCCCCAGGACTAAACATAGGCATAAAATCATGAAAAAAAATTGTATAAAATCAGAGTTCAGAGATATTTCTGAAACTTGCAACAAATTACCAAAATAATGGGGCCTTTCTCACCGTGTAGCATCGACTCCGGAACTTGTTACTCAAAAGTACCAGCGAAACCAATATTGATCGCAGGCATGGCACACAGTATGGTAAGAAAAAAGCTTTTTACGAATGTTTCGATGGATTTGTCCTTTAATCATCATCATCATCATCCATTTTAAAGCCGGTTTTCCTCTACCGAGGGTTGGGCTTGTTTGACAAGTCTTCCTCTAAGACGTCCTCTCCACTCAGAACGGTTCTGGGGGTCCGCAGAGTCCATTCCAAGCTTCTTTCTGTCATCCATCAACACTTTATCCCACGTTTTCTTTGGTCTGTTGGGTCTTTTCTGTGCAACTACCTTTAGCTTGCGTATCTTAGAGATCCAACCTTTGCTGCGCTCTACATGTCCAAACCACCTCATTCTACTGGTGCGGAGCACCACATCCAAGTCTTGGATGCCAAGCTTTGAGAGAAGGGAGTCTGAGCTGACTACATCCTTTGCCTTGACATTACAGATCCAACGGATCATTGCGCCGCAGGCAGTTCTGTGTAGCTACTGTCATGGCCCAAGTCTCTGCTGCATGCAGCATCACACTCCTTACACATGATGAATACACTCGACCTCTGGTCAGAAGTGGCAGATTGCGGTTGGTAAGAAGAGGGAGTAGTTGGCGGAACTTGCCCCAAGCGCATTTGCAGCGTGTTATGGCAGCCAGCTCACAACCACCCCCAGCAGAGAGCATGTCCCCTAAATAGCAGAACTCCATGACAGCTTCAAGCTTTTCATCATCAACCTTCACCTCTTTCACTGTTCTTCCATCTATAGGCCGTGCCGTTCCCAGGCAACTTGTTCACCTGAAATCAGGGTCAGGGTGCAAGGGGCCCTTTATGCCACTGCATTTCTTGTGTATCCAACACAGGCAGCCCCCACAGAAAATTGAATTGCTACCAACTCCTGCCTGACAGACACCACAGGGGTCCTTTCCAGATTTCTTCAGTAGGTCCAAATTCATGTCAGACACCTTGATCTTGGTCTTCCCCATGTTTACACGCAAGCCTTTCTTCTCCATCTCTGATTTCCATGTCTTCAACTTTACCAGCAGTTCCTCCATGGACACAGCACTGATCATTAAGTCATCTGCATACAGCAGCTCCCATGGACAGCCTGTGCGGAACTCCCTGGATAGAGCTACTAACACGATAATGAAGAGAAGCAGGCTGAGAACAGAGCCCTGATGGACACCAACTCCAACACCAAACTCCTCACTGTACCCATCGCCTACTCTTACCCTGCTTCTCACGTCCTTGTACATGGACTGGACCAAGCGCACCAGCCACTCATCTATTCCTAGCTTGCGCATTGCCCACCAGATGACATCTCTCGGAACACAGTCAAATGCTTTCTCAAGGTCAACAAAGGCCATGTAGAGGGGCTTGTTAGCAGTCAAGTGCTTCTCCTGTAGCTGATGTACAATAAAAATCGCATCAGTAGTGCCACGTCCTGACATGAAACCACATTGCATCTCATCGATCTCAATTCTTTGCCTGATGAGCCCCTCCACCACACGCTCCAACACCTTCATTACTTGTTCAATTAACTTCAAGCCCCTGTAGTTGCCTCTGTTCAGAGCATCCCCTTTGCCCTTGTACAGATTGACAATATAGCTTTCCTGCCAGTCAGTTGGGATACAGCCCTCTGAGATGATGTTCTCGATGAGGTCACACACCTCGATAGCCCCAGCTTCACCAGTGGGCTTCAGCATCTCAGCGACAATACCAGACGGCCCGGCTGCTTTGCCAGAAGCCATCTTACTGATGGCCTTTGTGATCATTTCTAATGATAGGCTCGCTTTGACCTTCAACTGGGCTTTCCTCTGACAGGTCTTCTGGGTTCCACGGGAACTCAACATTAAGGAGACGCTCATAGTGCTCTTTCCAAGCAGCTTTCTTTGTTTCCTCGTCTAGCGACAAATGGCCTGCATCATTCATAACAGGTTTCTCTCCCACGACATCCTGGTTGTCACATCTTATTTGTTTGGCTAGACGAAATATATCTGCTGGTTTAGAATCTATTTGTGAGCAACAAAGATGCCGACCAGCCTGCGCATCACACATGTAAATTTCTTGCATAGATTGCATAATACCTAGTCCTTAAGTCTATAGCTGGATCTTTACCAGATACTTTTCTAATGACAACTCTTTTGGTTTGTTTGTATTAGAGTTTAACGGCCCAGTCAACACTAGGTCATTTTGAACCAGTCAGTTAACCTATCCACACTTTTTGTGTGAAGGCTTATCCTTGAGCCCATACCAGTACAGTGCACAATCTTTCGCCAGAAACTGACAACTTCTCTTGCTGTTTACGGCAGCCCCTATCTTTTCAAACAGTGTAGATCCAGGTCAGATGGCTTCTTCATTTGATCAGATGACTTCTGAAGAAGCCATCTGATCAGGATCCCCACTGTTTGACACTGAGTTAAAGAATTAGTAGTAATACATTACAACAAGAATTCTGATTGGTTCAAAGTCAGAAATGCGTGTGGCTAATAAGGGGCTCTTACACTGCCACGATTTTGGCCACGACTCACCACGATTTTTTAAATCGTGGTGAACCACGATTTTTTAAATCGTGGTGAATCGTGAACAACGTCGTAGAGAAGTCGGCAGAGATCTCGAGGAATCGTGGTTGATCGTGATAGTTCGGGAGTGACCACGACTGTTTTGGACATGTTCGGCATCATTTTTTAAATCGTTGAGCGGTCGAAGAGAAATCGTAGCTCAGTCGTGAGCCGTCGTCGTGGTAATCGTGGCCAATCGTGAATAATCGTGACTTAATTCTACAACGATTGAGCTACGACTAGACAAGATCATCTACGACGCCTCTACGATTCCGTTGCGACTGCCGCACGATCTATTACGATATCACGACGACTGCTCACGATTCACCAGGAATGCACTACGATTGATGACGACGCTAGCACGATTTATCCCGACGAATTGGCACGATAATCAAAGACTCAGTACGATCATGGAGGATTCGATACGATTTACTAGAAATAGATGGGCTGCAAGATGCTTCCACGCAGAGTTGATACTGACCGCACATGAGTACTGGTAATCTGCTTAGAAGGTCAAAGCCTGCCCAGAAAAACTGCTGCGAGTCGGCCCGTCCATGCATGTAAACCCTATTGGTTTTATTGGGCGGCAGGGATTGAGATGTCATTTCATCTCAATGTCGGGTAAAAGTCTCACAAAATTGGAAGCAACGTCTCCAAAATGACCTATATTGTGTTGACGTGGACGTTAAAACAAACAAACTCACGATTAACGAAAACTTCTCCCGATTCGTCAGGATTTATAACGATCTGGGTATATCGTACTGAGTCTTTGATCATTGTGCCAATTCGGCCTTGGTCGTAGAGCAGTCTTGCAGGGATCGTGAGAAATCTTGTATGATCGTCTGATATCTAGAAGCAATCGTGGTGCAGTCGTAGAAGAATCCTGGAGGATCGTAAGACATCATGATCGATCGTGGAGGATCGTTGTAAATCGGCTCCATTATCGCACAGCAATCGTGATTGTTCGTAGAAGTGTCGTAGCAATGTCGTGAGTATTCGTAGGGTAGTGAAATCGGAACCGTGTATGCCCCGATTTGCCACGATTTTCATGGTCCCCATTGGTCGTGGACAGTCGTGGACAATCGTGGTCAAAGTCGTGACAGTGTAAGAGCCCCTTAATTTGAATACTCAGCAAGATAAGGGTTAATCAGCAGAAGGGAGAGAATGATCAAGAAAAGATTTCATGATCAATTTCCACTAAAGAATGTTGCCGGCCTGGAAAACATCGCTTTTTTACACATGAACAAATGTATAGCATATCAAATCTGAAACTGCTAATACTCAATAATCTGCACCGCTAAACCGACCTTTAAGTCGGTCTAAGCCTCACCGAGGTGCTTCAAATCGAAACTGTACTCAGCAGCTTACTGCTTGTTCAGCGCGAAAACTCTTTTGTATAAGGACTTTTAAGCCTGCGCTTCCGTGCATCTTTCTTTCTCTTATCACTGCTAGACACTAACACTTGAGCACTAAGAGCAGGGCTTCCTTATGTTTGATATGAGATGTAACGTCCCCGTCAACTCTATTTAGGTCATTTTGGAGACGTCGCTTCCAATTTTATGGGACTTTTACCAGACATTGAGATGAAATGACATCTCAATCCCTGCCGCCCAATGAAACCAATAGTGTTTAAAAATATGGACGGTCCAACCCGCAGCAATTTTCCTGAGCATGTTTAGATCTTCTAAGCGGATTACCAGTAATAATGTGCGGTCGGTATCAGCTTGCGTGGAAGCATTGTGCAGCCAAATCTATTTCTCCAAGCCACGATGGGCGGGGACTTGCAGGACTTCCTGTGTGGAACTCAAGGACACAAGCTTTTGGTCAGCGTGAGAATTCAACCCACAGCCTCTCTATCGAAATCCGATGCGCTACCACTGCACATTTTAATTTGTCAGCTTGATGCCGAATTTACTTACATTAACTGTGAATATTCTGGCTTTGATTTGTCACAATGTTCCGAAATAATAGAATAATCATGAAATATGTAATATTAGTAATGGAATGATGTTGTTGGAAGAAAAATATAAAAGTTGATTATGGAAGAAAATTACCTTTCAAAACGGTCAATTTGTAGCTCACCCTGAGCATGAAGCTATTGTGAACACCATGTGTCCGTCGTACGTCCATCGTCAATCGTCCGTCGTCAACATTTACCTTGCGCATTCTATAGAGGCTAGAGTTTAAATCCAATCTGTATGAAACTTTACCAGAATGTTTGTCTTGACAATATCTCGGTCGGATGCAGTCTGTTTTATAACATTTATGTTGTACCCAATCTTTATATATCGACGAACGATTTTACGAAATTGGGTACAAAGTCATTACAAGCAGGTATTTTTCTAAATTGTATATACTAAGTCACCTTAGCATTCGGGTTCCGATAGGCCTTGTTGCAGATTAAAGTCCAATATTGAATTTTGAAACGTAATCAGAATAACGCCTATAAAAGTTAGAAAATGCTTTACGAAGTTTATGATACCGATACCCCTGATTAAGAAAGTTAACGGTTAACAATGTATTACGAGTGTTGAAGTCAGATACATGACTAGTGAATCGACTCAACTGCGAAATATAAACCCCGTACGATGTCGCACAAGGGACATCACCATCCGAAAAAAGGAAAATTTACAATCTCGAAATCAAAATCAGAGGAATTTGCCTTGTTTAACTGAAGCTCTGACGGATAAATCTGACTAATCAAACCATCGAAGTAAGTATTGTCAATATTTAATAAATCATCTAAATATCTAGAAGTAGAGCTAAAAACTTCAACGATTTCAGATTGGTTACTAATGGAAAGCGACAACATGAAGTTTCTTTCATAACAGTACAAGAACAGATCAGCTACAAGAAGTACTCAATTCGGAACACCCACAATTTGTCTAATTAACTTAGTACAGAACCTAATGTAAATATTGTCAAGTAGAAAGGTGAGGGCATCACACACTTTCTGACAAGACAAAATTGTATATTTCCTTTGCTCTTTAGAAGTGATAGATCCATTTCTGACATAACATGCAAGATAAAGAGCATCTTCTCTTTGAAAGCCCATTCAATTAAATTATTATGTTTTTCTTTTATAAGATTATGAGGAAGTGTAGTGTAAAGAGTGGCAAAAATCGTAAGTAGACAGACTTGAAACATGTAAACGCCTGCATTTCAATTTATTTAAAACCTTATTCGGATTTTTAATAGACCAAAACAGATTTCTTCCTGATCCTTTAAAGACTTTATCTAGCCTCATCAGTGACCCTCAGATATTTTTAAAATTCCAAAATGGAATCAATGATCCCAAAGGACACGAAAATATAATCTACACTATGATGTAGGGCAGGGAGACGTTTTACACATTCCAACACACCAGCTGTAGTAACGTTAAATATGTTCTTTTAAAAGGTTATATATTTTGGACGCAAGAAATACATTACAGAACTGAAAAATATGGTGTGTACGTGTTTTCTTGGCCAGACTAGCTAGTTTCGGCCAATTAGGTCTCATCAGTGACCCTAAAATATTTTTGAAATTCCACAATGGAATCAATGATCCCAAAGGACAGGAAAATATAATCTACACAATGATGTAGGACAGGGAGACGTTTTACCACCGCCACACATTCCCACACACCAGCTGTAGTGAACAAACCTACGTGCCAAATATGAAGCTTCCATCATAAACGGATCAAAAGATATAATTAAGTAAGTCACAGGTCAGGGTTATGGTAAAAACTTTTGCATGATTGCAAAGGGCATGCAACATGAAATATACATGACAAATATATAGGTTCTATCATAAACCGTTCAAAAGTTATGATTATATATGTCACAGGTCAGAGTCAATGCTAAATCTTTTAGTGAGTGGAAAGGCCATGCCACATCGCACATACATACAAAATATATCGGTTCTTACTTAGACGTTTCAAACGTTATGATAAAATAGGTGACATGTCATGGTCTTAGTCCAAGTGTTTTGAATGAGTTTGAAAATAAGAAAAAAAATAATGACAAAGTAGGTCAGCGGTCAAATGTCAATTTCACAGGTCAAAAGTTTTTTTTTATAAATTGAAAGAAAATGTCACAATGATCCAACATGCCAGTTCTGAATGCTCTATCTCAAACGGTTAAAATGGTATATCACAAAGGGTCGCACGTATAGGTCAAAGGTCAATAGTTGTATGAGTGGGAAGGCAATGTTACATGGGAACAAAATGCCATATATGAAGGCTATATATGAAACGGTTAAAACGTTAGATAAAGTAGGTCATAGGGCAAGGTCACAGGGCATTTTTGTGTATGATTTGGAAGGTAATGCGAACGGGAATGGTCATACAAAATATAGAGTCTCAAACGATTAAAAAGTTATGATAAAGTAGGTCACAGGTCAAGGGTCAAGGTCAAAGGCCAAATGTTTTGTATGAGTTGGAAGGCCATTCCACAAGAAAGCAACATACAAATATGAAGGCTCAAATATCTCAAGCGATTCAAAAATTATGATAAAGCAGGTCACTGGTCAAGGTCACATATAAAATGTTTTGTATAAATGGAAAGGCAATGCCAAAACTAACCTACATGTCAAAAATAAAAGCTCTATCTCAAAAATTTCAGGAGTCAGGAATTCTGTTTAAAGGCAATGACAATGTCATGTTTTTGTATGTGAGGAAACCCCTTGTCACAAAGTACCTACATGCCAGACGTGAAGGCTCTATCTCAAAATGTTCAAAAGGTACAATAAAGTAGGTCAAAAGTTAAGGTCAAGTTCAATTTTTGTGTGACTGGCAAAGGCAATGCCACAAAGAATCCACAAAAGTTATGATAAAGTCGGTCAGAGGTGAAAGGTCCAGGTAACGAGTCATTTGTTTTGTTTCTATCAGTGGACAGACAATGTCACAAGGAAACTACGTGCCAAAATGAAGAATGTATTTCAAATGGTTCAAATGTTATGATAAAGTAGGTCTTAGGTCAAGTGCAAGGTCACAGGTCTACATTTTTGTAATAAGTGGATGCCTTTGTCACAAGGAAGCTACACACCAAATATTAATGTTATATCTCAAAAAGTTTATAATTTATGACCAATTTATTATGTTTTGTTCAATTAGGTCAAATGTCAATGTCGAGGTCACAAGTCAAACTTTTGTGTTTGTGTTAAAAGCCTTTGTCACATTGAAGCTAAAACGAATATCGAATATAAAGGACTATATCTCAAACGGTACTGAAGTTATGTCCAGTGTTATTTGTTTCGTCTCAGTAAGTGAGAGGTCAATGTCAAGATTGCAAGTCAAATATTGTTGAATGAATGTCAAGCTCTTGCCAAATATTGTTGTTTTTTATCTGAGGTTTCGTGTCCCCGTCAACACCACTTACGTCATTTTGAAGACGCTACTTCCAATTTTGTTGGACTTTAACCCGACATCGAGATAAAATGACATCCAAATTCCTGCCGCCCAATTGCTATTTAGATGTATGTCATCATGATATGCTGTCAGTGAAGGAGCTGCATGTTAGAATGCTTTGTTGAAATGTATCTGAACGTTATAAAATGAAATAAAATATAATTGTTGAAAACAAAAAGGGAAACAAATTTAAATATGAAATATACAAATAAAGAAAATAACTATAAACTTTAAAAATTAAATCAAGAAACATAAAAATGAAATAGAAAATGATAAAAAATATATATGCCATTTGGACTCGAACCCTCAGCTAAAAAAAAATTATCGTGTGACTGTGACTCGCAGTGCTTAGGTTTAACCACCAAACCAAGCCTTTCACATAATGGTATTGTCAAAACATTTATCTCCTGTGAATAATGTTGTCCGAAACCTGCTTCCCCTGAATGGAACAGTCTTGTCACCGTGACGTTGCTGAGTCTTTGCTGTTCGCTCAAGCCTTCTTGTAGGTTATAACATGCCCTTGCTCATTTATAAACATAGAGGTCAGTAAATGGATCGCGATTCACGAGCTGCCGAAGAGTCACGAGAAGATTTCGCAACCCAACTTATTTGGCCGTTGTATTGATTAATTTATTCATTACATAAAGGCCAGTCTCAGGTCAAATTGCTCGCACTATACCTATACATTGATACCAAACCTGTTAAAATCCGTGCACTTTAGCCATGTACAGACTATATATCGTTCGAAAAACACTGTCTACTCTTGTATACTAATACAAAACATGGTTGGAAGAAGGTCAGAGTACGCCGTTGAAATACGGTCCTATTGTATATAGAATCGTTGTATTCTTTGTATACGGTCGATACATCATTAGGCAAATGGCTAGTATGGTTGGCATCTCATTAGGAGCAGCTCATACAATTCTGAAACGGGATTTAAAAATGAGAAAGATCTGTGCTAGATGGATTCCCCATCTGTTGACAGATGAGCAGAAAAAGACACGCGTTCAGTGCGCCAAGAAGTTGCTTAAAAAGTTTCCAAATTACAATGCACGGTCTTTCGACAGGTGACGAGACATGGGTTCACTTTTTTGAGCCAAAACGAAAAATTCAGAACAAAATATGGGCAACAAAGTATTGCAAAAGACCATGCATTGCAAAGCGGATCATGAGCGTGCCATATTATTTTCAAATCAGGGACGTGTTATTCAGGAGGCAAATCTGTAAATGCGAAGTTTTACAAGAATAAAGTTCTTCGAAAATTGAAGAAATATTTCAAAGAACGAAGACCCGCAACTGGTTTAGCCAATGTCAGATTGCTACATGACAATACGTCATCACACAAGGCGTTCATTGTGCAAGACTATCTGAAGCAGGAAAAGGTTGTTGAACTCCCTCACCCCCCCCCCCCCCCCCCCCCCCCGTATTCCCCTGACCTTGCCCCGTGTGACTTTTTTTGGTTCCCGCGGCTGAAAAAATACCTTTCTGGTCGAAAATTAGTACAGCGCAAACACCTCGGTTCTGCAATATTCCAGTGCCTTCATAGTATTCCTCGAAAAGACTACCAAAATGCATTCAATGATTGGATCAGAAGAGTGAAAGTTTGTATATCTGTTCAAAGGGAAAACTTTGAGGGGACAGAATAAATTTTTCATCGAAATCTATCACGGAATCATTTTTATGTGCTTAGTTGCATTCATATTTGAACAGTCCTCGTATACATAATCTAAAAAACAGATTCTGGGTACTCGTTAAAACCGCTTCCGAGAGGCGGTTCTAACGAGTACCCGCAATATGTCTTGAGAAATGTGACCCCACTTTTAGATAGTCCAGCTAGGGTTTACATGTTAGAGGGGTATACATAATTTCAAAACGTAGTTAACACGTTTCGACGAGGCGGTTCTAATGAATTCCCACAATCTATGTTTTGAATATAAATGAGAAAACATCAGAATTTTTTATCTGAAAATTATTTTTTATATATTTGTATAGGCTTGTTTCGTTCTGTCTTAGTTTTGCAAACAGTGTAGATCTCTTACATATATATCCTCGGGATCTACACGTCCAGCTAGCTAGTGATTGGGCCACTACATTATTTTTAGTATTCCGATTGGTTAATTTTCAGCAATGGATTCAGTAAATACTTCTTGTGGGGAGGGGTTAAGAGCAATTAAACCATTTAAACCCCGGTTAAAATATCAGAAACAGAACACCTATATAGCCCAGTGTGTATTTTCAATGTTTTTTTTTTTTTTTTTTTTTTTTTTTGGTGGGAGGGTTGGGTTTTACGGCCCTTTCAAGATTATTTCACTCATATCGAGCTGATCGTTAATCAGAGGTGGGCGAAAACCTGAACTTCCGTTCAGAACTTGCGATTCACACGTTACCCGAGCCAGGCTCTAAACTACGAATGACTAGGAGTCAGCGCTATTATCCACTAGGCCACGGAGGTCCGTGTATTTTTTCAATGTTTAATTATGGAAAACTGGGCTTGATTAAACTTCTGTAAAACTTTATATAAATAAATAGGATTGTCAAGGTTCCTATTTTCTCAGAGTTTTTAGAAGTTTTCATCACGAAAACACGCCTATACAAATGTATCGGAAATTTTACCACCAAATAAAAAATGATAATTTTCTTATACAAATACTGGCATTTTTCTTATTGTCGCTCCAAACATACGAGAGAGAGAACAGAAATATCCCCCACCCCACTTAAACCCCAGTTTTACTATATAAAAGGGAGTATAAGGGGGGGGGGGGGGGGGTCAAAATCATATAGGCATGTTTTCCTGATTTTATCAAAGAGGGATTTATAGATAAAAAATTAATTGGCTGATGAGTCTACCCAATCGCAAGATCATTTTTGGTTAATTTAAAGTACAAATTTATGAGCAAAAAGGTGTGCAATTTCACCAGCAAGGGGATAACAGGAAATGTCAAACCATAAATCACCAATTTTAATCCCCTTGGATACTGCTAACTTATGTAAATTCTATCCCAACCTTTGTTTTAATAATGTTCCATTTACACCGTAGAACATAAACGGTAAGCTGTTTTTGCATCTTTAACACGCCTATATAATTCTGACCCCTTAAACCTCTTTTTATATATAAAGAAACTTGGGTTTACGTACGGTTAACATTTTTTATCCCCACGCTTTTCGAAGAAAAAGTGGGGATATTGTAATTGTCTTCGTCGTCCGTACGTCCGTCCGTCCGTCTTACCAGACAACTCCTCCCACACTTTTACAGCTAGAAACTTAAAACTTTGGGAATTGATAGGTCTTTGGTCTGAGGAGTGCATGACACTTTCCGAATTTAGATCCTACCCCTAGGGGCCAGGCCAGGGGGTGGGGTGCCCCGGGGGTAAAAATTCAAGGTTGTCAGAGCCTGGTCGTGTGACATATCAAATCCAACAGCATAATGAGTTGAATATATAACAATCAAAATTTGACCCCTAGGGTCAGGTTTGAGGTCACCAGAGGTCAAAAACTTGGATTTTCATCCCCTTAACCCCCTTTTTAACGATTACCGGATAACTCCTCCTATGCCGTTTCAGATAGAAACATAAAACTTTGGGAACTGATAGGTCTTTGGTCTGAGGAGTGCATGACACTTTCGGAATTTTGATCCTACCCCTAGGGGCCAGGCCAGGGGGTGGGGTGCCCCGGGGGTAAAAAATCAAAGTTTTCAGAACCTGGTCGTGTGACATATCAAATCGAACGGCATAATGGGTAGAATACATAACAATCAAAATTTGACCCCTAGGGTCAGGTTTGAGGTCACCAGAGGTCAAAAACTTGGATTTTCACCCCCATAACCCCCTTTTCAATGATTACCGGATAACTCCTCCTACGCCGTTTCAGATAGAAACATGAAACTTTGGGAACTGATAGGTCTTTGGTCTGAAGAGTGCATGACACTTTCGGAATTTTGATCTTAAGATTGGGTGGGGGTTGCAGTTGAGAACTTATATAGTGGCGAATCTTTAAAAAAGCGTGGGGATATGCGATGGCGTGCCATTGACATCGCGATTCTAGTCTTATTTCTGCTTTAAACATTTAATGTGGATAATCGTTAGAACCGCGGTTCTATAAGGTACCCACGATTGGTGCAGAAAAAAAAAACACTGACAATTTTCGTTTAATTGGTGGTTTATTTCCATCAATAAATACCATAGTTTTAAATAAAGTTGAATGAAATATTTATAAATGTTATCATGATCATTTCTTATCAATGTTATTGTTATCTTTATTATTATCATTATCATTGATTACGAAAATGCGGGTAAATGTAAATTTTTAGATGAAAAAGAAAATGATATTTTTCCTTATTTTTACCCGGTTGCTCGATAGAACCGCCTCACTGAGGCGTTTCAATCGAGTACCTTTAACCTATGCTTTAGATCCGAAATTAGAAAAAATAATGTATACCCCTGCAAACCCCATTTTTACTATATAAATATGGGGTTCGAGGGGGGCGCAAAATTGTAAAGGCATGCTATTTGTGATTATTATTATTGTATTGAGTTTAGATTTATGAGTTCAAATCGCCTTACGAGCACGATAGAAAGAAAATAATAAGTAGAAATAAATACAACACGCAATAAACAACGCTCTATTTAAAAAAAAATCATGGGTGTATGTATATAATTTCAAAATATCAATAGACAAAAATAAACTCTCAAATATGAAAAGGAGATCACATTTCTCCCGGCCTTATTGCGCATGCGCAGATATGCATTGATATTAAGTGTCTCACGGGTTTAAAGATCTTACGATTTTTTAAAGACAATCTCCAGTCTATATAAATTTGTCCCCCTTAAACCCCTCTTTTATAAGTAAAACTTGAATTTTACTGAGGTATACCTTATTTTTCTAATTTCTGTTCAAAAACACAGATGGGTACTCATTAGAACCACCTCAGCCAGGCAGTTCCGCAACAAGTACCCACAATCTACGTTTTGGACGGCCATGAAAAATAAATCCAAAATTTTGTTTTATTTTATTTCGGGGTGGGGGGGGTGGGGAGGGGGCGGTAAAATTATACAATATATTTTCTCCAAATCAGTATGAAAGCTGGTTACATTTGAAATACAATGCCAGTTGTCTTATCAGTAGTGATCCATAAATAGGCCAATACACATTTTATGTCTACAGCTGTAATCAATTATGCTCAAAAGGTAAAATTCGCATTGTACTGAGACAAAATTAAAGAGGTTTCATTATTGAAACGATTGGTCATTGGTGGTCAATATGGCATCAAGGTCTAGGAGCTAGACTAGTCAGCCCCAAAAAATGAGATTGCTGAGTTGATAGTTTTTTTTTTCTTCTAAGTTTTACGGCCCTTTCATGATCGAGCCAATCCTATAGGCAGTGTACACGTCTCACAGGAAGGTCAGAAGTAGGCAGTCCGAAAACTGGAGCACCGCATGTAATTTTATAATTATGCCCCCAACTTTGAAAAAGTTGGAGGGGCATATTGCTTCTGGTTCGTTCGTCCGTTCGTCCGTTCGTCTGTTCGTCCGTTCGTCCGTTCGTCCGTCCGTTACGCTTTTGATGCATAGCATAACTAAAGAACTGTGTATGCTAGGGTTTTGAAATTTCATATATGGATTCCTCATGGAAAATTAGCTGACGCGTATTTTTTTTCTCGTCCGGATTATGCCCCCCTTCAAGAGTTATTGCCCTTTGAATTTTTTTTAATAAAATCTTGTCAGCAAGATATCACAAAACTATTGGAGCTAGAGCCTTGAAAGTTGGTGAATATATTGGTGGTGATGAGTAGATGAACTGATTAACTTTTGACAAAATTCCAAAAAATACTTTGTGAGTTATGGCCCTTTGTCATTTTGGTAATTTATGCCCATTGTAATGTATGCTAAAAGTGATGCATAGCATATCTTTAGAACCGTGTATGCTAGGGTTTTGAAATTTCATATATGGATTCCTCATGGAAAATTAGCTGACGCGTATTTTTTTTCTTGTCTGGATTATGCCCCTTTTAAGATTTATTGCCCTTTGAAATTTTTTTAATAAAATCTTGTCAGCAAGATATCTAAAAAATTATTGGAGCTAGAGCCTTGAAAGTTGGTGAATAGATTGGTAGTGATGAGTAGATGAACTGATTAACTTTTGACAAAATTCCAAAAAATACTTTGTGAGTTATGGCCCTTTGTCATTTTGGTAATTTGTGCCCATTGTAATGTATGCTAAAAGTGATGCATAGCATATCTTTAGAACCGTGTATGCTAGGGTTTTGAAATTTCATATATGGATTCCTCATGGAAAATTAGCTGACGCGTATTTTTTTTCTTGTCTGGATTATGCCCCTTTTAAGAGTTATTGCCCTTTGAAATTTTTTTAATAAAATCTTGTCAGCAAGATTTCTCAAAAAGTATTGGAGCTAGAGCCTTGAAAATTGGTGAATAGATTGGTGGTGATGAGTAGATGAACTGATTAACTTTTGACAAAATTCCGAAAAATACCTTGTGAGTTATGGCCCTTTGTCATTTTGGTAATTTGTGCCCTTTGTAATGTATGCTAAAAGTGATGCATAGCATAACTTTAGAACCGTGTATTCTAGGGTTTTGAAATTTCATATATGGATTCCTCATGGAAAATTAACTGACGCGTATTTTTTTTCTTGTCCGGATTATGCCCCTTTTAAGAGTTATTGCCCTTTGAATTTTTTTTAATAAAACCTTGTCAGCAAGATATCTCAAAAACTATTGGAGCTAGAGCCTAGAAAGTTGGTGAATAGATTGGTGGTGATGAGTAGATGAACTGATTAACTTATGACAAAATTCCGAAAAATACTTTGTGAGTTATGGCCCTTCGTCATTTTGGTAATTTGTGAAAAACTTTGTCATCGTTCTAGCGCCTACATTTCTTCACCAATTTCAATATAACTTCACACAAATGTTCCTTATAAAAAAGTCTCGAGCGAGTTCGACTTTCAAGGTCATGACCTCAAGGTCAAGGTCACTGTGGCTATTTTTAGGAAAAACTTTGTCATCACTCTATCGCCTACATTTCTTCACCAATTTTAATATACACATGTAACTTCACACGAATGTTCCTTATAAAAAAATCTCGAGCGAGTTCGACTTCAAGGTCATGACCTCAAGGTCAAGGTCACCGTGGCTATTTTTAGAAAAACTTTGTCATCGCTCTAGCGCCTGCATTTCTTCACCAATTTCAATATAACTTCACACAAATGTTTCTTATGACAATATCTCAGCGAGTTCGACTTTCAAGGTCATGACCTCAAGGTCAAGGTCACTGTGGCTATTTTAAGAAAAACTTTTTCATCACTCTAGCGCCTACATTTCTTCAATGATTTCAATATAACTTCACACAAATGTGCCTTATGACAATATCTTGAACGAGGTCGACTTTCAAGGTCATGACCTCAAGGTCAAGGTCACTGTGGCTATTTTTAGAAAAACTTTGTCATTGCTCTTGCGCCTACATTTCTTCACTGATTTCAATATAACTTCACACAAATGTTCCTTATGACAATATCTCGAGTGTGTTCGACTTTCAGGGTCATGACCTCAAGGTCAAGGTCACTGTGGTTATTTTTAGAAAAACTTTGTCATCGCTCTAGCGCCTACATTTCTTCACCAATTTAAATATAACTTCACACAAATGTTTCTCATGACAATATCTCAGCGAGTTCGACTTTCAAGGTCATGACCTCAAGGTCAAGGTCACTGTAGCTATTTTTAGAAAAATTTTGTCATCGCTCTAGCGCCTACATTTCTTCACCGATTTCAATATAACTTCACACAAATGTTCCTTATGACAATATCTCTAGCGAGTTCCACTTTCAAGGTCAAGGTCACTGTGGCTATTTTTAGAAAAACTTTGTCAATGCTCTAGCACTTACATTTCTTCACCGATTTCAATATAACTTCACACAAATGTTCCTTATGACAATATCTCAAGCCATTTCAACTTTCAAGGTCAAGGTCACAATGGCTATTTTTAGAAAAACTTTGTCATCGCTCCAGCGCCTACATTTCTTCACCGATTTTAATATAACTTCACACAAATGATCCTTATGACAATACCTCGAAAGAGTTCGACTTTCAAGGTCAAGGTCAGAGTGGCTATTTTTAGAAAAACTTTTTCATTGCTCTAGTGCTTACATTTTTTCACCAATTTCAAAATCGATTCACACAAATGTTCCTTATGACAATATCTGTAGCGAGTTCCACTTTCAAGGTCAAGGTCACTGTGGCTATTTTTAGAAAAACTTTGTCAATGCTCTAGCGCTTACATTTCTTCACCAATTTTAATATAACTTCACACAAATGTTCCTTAAGACAATATCTCGAGCGATTTCGACTTTCAAGGTCAAGGTCACTGTGGCTATTTTTAGAAAAGCTTTGTCATCGCCCTAGCGACTACATTTCTTCACTGATTTCAATATAACTTCACACAAATGTTCCTTATGACAATACCTCGAGTGAGTTTGACTTTCAAGGTCAAGGTCACTGTGGCTATTTTTAGAAAAACTTTGACATGGCTGTAGCGCTTACATTTCTTCACCGATTTCAGTATAACTTCACACAAATGTTCCTTATGACAATATCTTGAACTATTTCGACTTTCAAGGTCAAGGTCACTGTGGCTATTTTTAGAAAATCTTTGTCATCGCTATAGTGCCTACATTTATTGATGGATGTTAATAGAACTTCACACAAATGTTTCTTATGGTAATATCTCGAGTTGCTTTGACTTTCAAGGTCATGACCTCAAGGTCAAGGTCACTATGGCTATTTTTAGAAAAACTTTGTCATTGCTCTACTGCCTACATTTATGATTTTAATCTAACTTCACACAAAAGATGCTTATGATAATATCTTGAGCAAGATCTACTTCGCGGCCATGGCCTCAAGTCAAGGTCCCTATGACTATTTTTAGAGAAATATTGTCATCACTCTAGAACCTACATTTATGGAAGGATTTTTAAACAAACTTTACACAAATGTTGCATATGATAATATCTCAAGCAAGTTGGACTTTTGCCATTTCAGTGTTTTCCACATACGAAGTTGTCTTGTGTGAGGGGATTTGTATCGCATGCGATGCCTTGTTTTTTTTTTAATAAAATCTTGTCAGCAAGTCCATATCTTGAGAACTATTAGAGCTTCATGAATCATTCTTGGTACAAACTTGCATCCAGGCATTGCAACTTCAACGCAAGCATCCATATCTGACCCTGACCTATATTTCATGGTTCACTGACTTCGTGAATTATTGCGACCACCCTGACTTTCACAATTTCTCAAAAACTATTAAAGCTTTTTAAATTATAATTGGTACAAACTTGCATCTAGGAATTGCAACTGCAACGCAAGCATCCATATTTGACTTTTACCCATATTTCATGGTTCACAGACTTTGTGAATTATTGCGACCACCCTGACTTTCTATCTAATGTAAGAGTCCATTTCTCAAGATCTATTAGAGCTTCATTAATTGTATTTGGTACAAGCTTGCATTTAGGAATTGAAATTTCAATGCAAGTATCCATTTCTGACGTTGACCTACATTTTATGGTTCACTGACTTTGTAAAATAGTGTGACAACCCTAACTTTCACCCTGATGATGTAAGAGTCTGTTTTTAAGAGTTTCATTGATGATACTTGGTACATGCTTGCAACTAGGAGTGAAATTTTTATGCAGGCATCCATGTTTGACCTTGACCTAGATTTCATGGTTTGGTGACTTTGCGCCCCCACAGGCGCGACATAGCCTTCGGGGGAATTCTTGTTGTATGTTTTTGAGTCTTTAACAATATTTGTTGAATATTTTGCCATCTAAGGACAAGCAAAGGTTGGGGGCATTGTGTTTTACAAACACCATTTCTAGTTTTATAGTATTTCGTAAGCAAGGATATGTCCCAGAATTCATAAAGTTAAATCCCTTGACAAGTTTTATGTCCAGCAGTGACCGTGTCTGGTAATTGTTGTAGACCTTACTGAAGCAAAGATGTAACTGATTTGTGAAAATACAAACCCTGATACATTTATAGCCGCGCTTGTTTGTCGTTGTTACAAATGAACATAAAAGTGTTGTGTAAACCGAAGATGTGCTGGACACAATACAACGCAGGTTACACTACACTGTGCCCTTAATGAAAGAATTTGTTCGTCACCGTAAATCCGACTCACGGGTGCTGTATTTGACGATTGCCATAGAATGTAATATTTGAAATATATAGCATGCTCTATAAACATGAAGTTTTCAATGGGACATATAACATTAGCATTGCCAAAATATATGAGGTCCTGATTACACTTGATTCTGAAAAAAAAAAAATCAATCTAAAATTGAAGCCAAAATAAAGGCTACAGGTAAAATGTAGACCCTGTTTATTGTATATAATACATTTTGTAATTCGTCCTCTTTCTGATACTCAAAGTTGCGGGGTCTTGGTTGCCTGGGGCGGACATTGAACGGGTTTGAGGTGGCTTGAGGACGAAGAGGGTGTTATTGTGCCAGCCACTCGGGTTTGCCTACATATTTTTGGGTTAGATTTTTTTCTTACATTTTGAATTTTGTGGTCCTGAAAAGAACCGATATGTTGTTACTTGCTTTCGATTAGGAAGTGCTTAGTTGAGGAGCTACCATTCCCGGGATCTAATTATGTGACCAATCGTTCTTATGATGTAACATCTGCGTAGCATTCTTGTCAAGAAACAACTGTTTCTCCTTATCATGAGCATGTCTTTTTTCCTTTCAAAAGGAACCAAAGAACTCCCAAGGTATTTCAGAAACAGTTCCCTCTCTCGAAAAATAGATCGGTCACGAACCTCTATGCCAACGCGTCTGTAGACAATCGCAGATGCAACCTCCGACAATCCCATCATTTGATCTTCAGTCATGTTTCTAATAAGATCAATTCGTTCTATCCGACCAGCACTCCCAAGCCGAAAGAGGTAAGTAGTATGTTCTCTTGCGTGAGACATTGTTTGTTATGAGAATTCACGTCGAATAATTTTATACATCTGGAAGTATTTATTGGCAAGTAGCTGTGATTGGTTGCATATAATGCGTCTACAGCGAACTGCTTATCAGCCATAGAACTCAGACCCCACAATATATAGAGTAAGAACTTGGGTTTAGAGAGGACATAACGTGTGGGTACTCGTTAGGACCGCCCCAAAACCTATATCTGTGGCATAGACATTGTTAAGTCACTGTTTATAAAGCCCGATATGGAAGCGTCCAGACATTTAAAGTGTTTTAAAAACGAATAAAAGACGAGAAATTTTAATCATTAAAACGTAATTGCAAATAAATAACTATTAAAGTAATAATATATAAGAGAGCTTAATACATCTTTAGTTTTAAATCGAGAAATATTTTCCAAGAGACCTGCAAATCAAGTAAACAAACGAGTGCGGCTGCACGGGTTTGTTTACTTGATTTGCAAGTTTCGAGGGAAATATTTTCTGTATTTAAAACTAAAGATGTATTAATGTTTATATTACATTTGGTAAATCGGTCATTTTTCTGGCCTTTCAAACGACTAAAACTGACGTAATTTACGCGGTGACGTGACGTAATGTGTCCCGATTTTGGCGCGTCATAGTGCATGATGACGTTCGAAAGGAAATACATCCACGTCTGAAAGGACTATTTATACCGCAATCACCCAATAAAGGGGGTCGAATAACTGCACGCTATTACCGGTAGTGACCTATAATACCTTCTACTGACCTATAATATGTCTAGTGACCATTAATAGGCCGGATCTACTTTTCGGTTACCTAATTTGCAAGTGTAAACGATATTATATAGCCCTTTCTACCTTGAAAAACAACAAAACAACAAGTTATGATCTTTTCTTTATTTATCTAAATAAAATTTAAAGAAATAAAAACTAAATTTTACCATTTTGGTCGTTCCTGATTTCAATGGTCAGTTTAAATAATTGCGCACTGCTTCTGCGGTTAAGTCTAGGCCTCGAAAATATTTTTAAATCTAATAAACTGTGTTTAGAATCTAAATACTTTTCTAAACACTTAAAATGCAGTAAGATTTTTAACATGTTTCATATCCTAAACATGTTAAATTTATAACATGTATAGGAATATGTTTAGAGTTTAAACATGTCCATGTATCAAACATGTAGAATTTTAAATTTAGTACATGTTTAGAACACATACATGTTTAATCAAAGCACTGAGACTACTGGAAGGTCAATTGTCTCAGAGTGTAGGTTCAGCAAATTGTCCAGAGCTAAGAATTGATCTTTCATCTGACCACTGAATCAAGTATTTTCAACCAAGCAGTATCGACCTTATTGTGGCATCTGATTAGGTATCCTTTGTTCCCACATCTTAAAAAAACCTATAGTACTTTAACCTCTTGAACGCCATTATTACAAAGAAAAGTTAGAGTTTATGGGAGTAAACATTATTTTCTTATTTCTGCTCTCAAACAGATTGTGGGTAATCGTTAGAATCACCTCATCCAGTAGGTTCTGACAATTACCTACAATCTGTGTTTCATGCAGTATCTTAAACATTTTCTTTTCAGGTGTTTATTTTTGGGTGATACAACTTACAACATATTTGAATGGGCATGTTTTCCCCAATGCACAAGCTCTGCTCGGATTTTGCTCTGACATCGCAAGGGGCAACTATCAATGCTATATACAACCGATACCTAAATTTTGTAAAAGGGAATCAACAGTCAATCATACAATAGCAGGCGGGAAGCTTTTGTACTTATTTATTTTGGTTTGATTGATAAGCCAATAGGTTTGATAAGCCAAAAGGCCTAACATGAGCCCAGTCCAGATTTTACTTTGGATCAACTGATAAGCAAATGCCTTGTACAGGAGCCCAGTCCTCTTTTAACCTACTACACAGTACTAGAAGACTTCCACTGCTATAAATAACTGATACCTGGGTTTTGTATGTGGTCAGCAATAGTCACATGGACCACAGCAGATGGTAAGAACTCGGCAGTCTGCCACATAATAGGTTCTTAATCCATGTTAACAAGTCCATCTAATAAACATCCCAGAAAACCCACTTTATATAAGGAAAAATCAGGTTTATGGGTATACATGTACATTATTTTTGGGTCAAAACAAAGATTGTGGGTACTCACTAGAAACTGCTCAGAAACCTGATTCCAATAAGTACAAGTGTCTATATTTGGAACAATATTGAGGGAAAAAGCACCAGATATAATTTAATAAATCCCATTTCTAGAGCCATAAAATAGTGCATTGTATTAGCTTGATTTCTTTGTAAAATGTTTTCAAATAAAATCTGCAATGTGTGGTGTGCACATCATGCTATATGAAATTTATTTGCTTGTACCAGTATCCGAGAAATCATCACATAAACAAGTCTATGTCAGATCTGACCGCTTGAATTCCTCTTCATACAGTTAAATTGGGTTTCAAAGGGGTCAACATTATTTTTCTTATTTTTACTCAAAAAATATAGATTGCCTCGATGATGCAGTTCTAACTGGTACATAAAGTCGATTTTTTTTTATATTTTTTGCCGCGTTTTTCGGCGATAACTTTTTTATTTTTGATTTTCGATCAATACATTCAGCGAGAAAGTTGTGGAGGAGAAGCTCCGCCAACTTCTCGTTAAGGACTCAGCCCCGTAAATGTTATACTTTTTGCTCTAATTAGATGGACTTTTTACATTTCGTAAATTTGTCGGCTAAAACAAAGTCCAGTTCTGCCACTCAAACTATCGAAACGTAAACAAATGACCGGCCGAGTAGTAAAGATATCTATATATGGTAAAATTTCGTGCAGCCAACAAAGCGTCCAACTGAAGGGACGTTGTACAAAGCATCGGAGTGTAAACAGTCAAAAACATAAAGTATACATGTTTTAGTCGGTAAATTCGTAGTAGAGACACTACAGATATATCACATTTTATCAATATTGTTCAGATACTGAAAATAGTTAATCAGTAATTGTTATCTTCTGTTTCAGTCTCTAATTTGCTCAATGTTAACCTGCAGATATTTGAATGACCCTCATAATTTTCTGTCAGTCAAGTACTGACCAGACGACAAATAGACAAACCACGCCATTAAGGCGGGACCTGTTGAAACAGAAAATTTGGCACAAAGGTGACATCACAGAAATCTCCATCTGATTACAGCTGAACTTAAATAGGTTAGAGACATGAAACCTTTTTGAGAAGTTGGCGGAGCTTGTCCGCTACAACTTTCTCGCTGGACGTGTTGAATAAAAATAAATAATAACGAAGTTATCGCCGAAAAACGCGACAAAAAAGATAAAAACTCGACTTACAATCGTTCAAACAGACATATGAAAAATATCACAATTTTCCATCTTAAAATATATATTTTGGCGGTTAAATTTACAATGTATCTGTATAGGCATGGTTTCTTTTTGATGTAAGTTTGTTTGATTTGAGGTTTAATGTCCCCGTCAACAATATTTAGGTCATTTTGGAGACGTTGCTTCCAATTTTGTGGGACTTTTACCTGACATGGAGATGAAATGACATCTCAATGCCTACTGCCCAATGAAACCAATAGGGTTTGTAAGCATGGACGGGCTGACTCGCAGCTGTTTTCCGGGGCAGGCTTAGACCTTCTAAGCGGATTACCAGAACACAGGTGCAGTCGGTATCTACTCTGCGTGGAAGCTGCGTGCAGTCCAATTTATTTCTCAAAGCCCCGATGGGAAGGGGCGGCTTTATGACACAAGAAAAAAGTGACAGTTTCAGCTGTCCGTACGAGCACATGAATTTGGATTTCTTACATGCTTTTCAATGAATGATAGAGATTCTTTAGTGAAATATAAATCAATATTTTCACTGTTTCAAACAGTGAAAATACGAATTTTTTTCCCCCGTTTGGGATTACTTTTTTCTTCAAATCTAATTCTGTTTTCAGTTTTACCTTTGTCAGATGACTGAAATATACTGAACTGTGTTCTAATTGACGCTTAGCCCGTTGTTGCGTGACGAGGATGTTAATGACATCATTTTGGACGCTGACGTCACTTATTTTGTTGCGCAGCGTTAGACCAGCCCGCAACTTATTTGAGAAACTACTACCTCAATTATTTCAACAATCATTCATAATAATACTATCCCAGACTACTCATCAGGTGCAAACTTTCAGATTACACCCAATATTATACCCACTAAACACGTTGGGCACCACTAAATTGACACAAAATGGCCAGGAACAAAGATAATTTTCTCTGATTGTGAGCGTCGCCATAACAAATGCTAAATATTGCCTATTTGAAGCATGCAAGAAACAGAAAATTTGATTTTTATCAGTGCAAGATCAACTTTTATTTCACACATGAACACCAAAACTGATATTTTCACTCGTGGCTACGCCACTCGTGAAAATACCAGTTTTGGTGTTCATTCGATAACATAAAATTCGATCTTACACTGAAAAAAAAATCCTCTATATATTTCATTCTCACTGAAAATTAATCAAATTATTAACAGGCACTAATGTTCTAAATAAAACCATACATGTTATTTCCTCTATTTTCAGTCTAAGTAAAAGCAGAATTCAGCATTGTTGTTTGGCTTAACCATAATGGACAACCTGGCCAGAATCCAAGCATTAACAGGCCCTTTTGATAGCCATATTTATATACAGTAGGGTTAACAGGGCTATAAATTATTTGCTATTCCAGCTAAAAAAAATAGGTTGTGGGTACTCATTAAAACCACCTCAATGAGGCAGTTGTGACAAGCACCTGCAATCTTTATTTGGAGTATAAATAAGAAAAAAATAAGAAATTTTCATCAGAAAAATAACACTTTATGGAAATATGAAAAAATGCACTATGTCACACAGATTTGCTATCTTTATAGTTTTCCTTTCATTTAGCCCTTATCTTGCTGAATATTCATTTCAACCACACCTATTCCTGACTTTGAACCAATCAGATTACTTGATGAAATTTATTCCTACAAATTTATAAAATGAATGTCAAACAGTGTAGAACCAGATCAGATGGCTTCTCCAGAAGCAATCTGATCTGGATCTACACTGTTTGCAAAGATAGGGGTTGTTGTGAACAGCATGATAAGGGCTCTTGCCCTACTGAGGCCAAACTGAATGTTAAATATTTCAAACATTGTAGATCATGATCAGATGGCTTCAAGAAGCCACCTGATCTGGATCTACACTGTTTGCAAAGATAGGGGTTGTCGTGAACGGCATGATACTGGTTATGTTTTACTGTCTTTTTGTGCTTCCTAAAAACTTGTCACAATCTTTACATCACGAAAACACTCCTAGATTTCATTTGGACTCCCTAAACACATGCTTAAATCTTTTTTGTATTGTAAAACTTGGGTTTACAAGAGTATAAATTATTTTTCTTATTTCTGCTCAAAAACATAGATTGTGGGTATTAGTTAGAAGCACCTCACTGAAGCAGTTTTAACAAGTACCAACAATCTAATTTTGAGCAGGGTAATATAAGAAACGGTTCCATTATTTGGTGGTAAAATTTGCAATATATGTTTCAGGTTGTGGTTTCGTAAAAGGATGTAATTTCCACTCATGTTAACTTCTGATTGTCTTTTAAAACATTGGTTAAATTGAAAAGAAAAAAAAACAGTAATTGTTAATATTTTGGATATTCTTAGTCCCATATTTATAAGTAAAGTATCAAATATAGTAGTAGCAGTTGGATTGACTAGGCGTTGCTATTCAGGTGTTGTCAATAAATGTCAAAATCACTCTGACAGTCCACCAGCAGATTTGGTAGAGCCCCTTTCAGATGCTGTCTGCAAGCAGACCATGGCCATATTACTAGTGGTCTGTTCTGTTTACTGTTGTCTCTTCATGTTCTGTCACTGCTCTCTATCGATATTGTCAGGAGGATTTAAGATCAGTTCTTGATAGTTTCTCTTCATTTTTCACACACAATGAAGGTTTTTGACACACTTCCATTTTCATTATCAAAGACTACAAGTCTGACAGCTACACTTTTATGGTCTGAAGCTTTGATTCATTGGGCTGAAAAGCAAGAAAATAAGAAATAAAGTTTTATTGTTGACTAGGTAGGAAGGGAGAGAAAGATCATTCTATGATCAATCTGCACGGAAGAATGTTGCAGACCCTGGAACCGGAGTTCTCCTGATCACCAGTCAGATGTACATGCGACTGAGGTACCCGGGCTGACAATCTTACCTTGAAAATAATAAGAATCTTAAATGGGTGTGAGGGGTGGATTGAAGAATCCGTCCCGAGGATCACTGTCTGGCATCACGGGGCTTGCCGAGTGACGCCGGACAGTGATCTCGAGGGACAGATTTTTCTATCCACCCCTCACACCCATATTGGATTCTTTACTTTATGAGTGCAGATTTTCAATACTACCGTCACTTTGGTTGCGGACGTCCGCAATATTGTGATGACGTCGTGACTTGTCGTGATGTTTAGTGACGTCAACTTTAACGATGGCGCATGTGAGGTCCTATTCAACCAGTACTTATAAAACATGTGAGATAATAAAGTCCCTTGGTCAGAACACCAGGGTCAGAATATGATTTCTATCACAGGGTAAACCCGCTGATTTCCTGATCTGTTCTGCAATAAGATGTGATTCTATTGAGTACACACAACATGCATTCACTTTGAAAAGCTGCCCATGTCATGCCCGCTGACCTGACTCTAGTTCAACCCTCAGTGGCTTGAATTTCCCCCGTCATGAACACATTTTTGCAGCCCCAAAGCTGAGGTTTGATTGTATTAGGGTGTGGGGGAGTGAAGGTGCAAATTTTACCCCATATCCATCTCAGCATTCTTCAATTAAATGTTAAGGAAGAATCCTGTAAAAATTGATGAAAACTGGCGTATTCAGAGAACAAACACATGATCTTTTGTATTCTGAATTTGCTTATGCAGTCTCACCTCCCCTTGTTCATTGGGTATGAGGGTTGTTTGGCAACTCACCTCCCCACAACAAACAGGTATGAGGATTGACAATCATTGTACCACTATCTACAGATTTTCATATTTTAACAAAGTGGACAGGAAGGTTGCAGTGTTGGTTAAATTTTCACAAGGCCAAATAGGTCAAAATGGTAAACAAGAAAAAAGTTCATAGGGTGGTCTGAGTTTTGATTCTTTACATGCTCCTGTCCAACCACCAAACTTGGGGAAATGTCATGGCTATTTGCTTGAAATTTTCATCAGTCTGCATTACATGTAAACAGTAAAGGCTCTTACGAGTCACACACTGCCCCTCTATGTGGTAAGTATCCTTTAAAAGGTCTGGCTAATTAAGTAATGGTCGCAAGATTTTATATAAAAGAATAAAGATGTCATGCATTAAACTGTCTCTGAAAAGAAAGGGCTAATTATTTACAATAAAGTGATAAAGGTCCTGTTTGGGTTTTTAAGCATTTCTGGAGAAGGACCATTTAAATAAGCCTTTATGGCTTGGATTTCTTTCAATCTAAAATTTGAATATAAAGACTATGGATATATGCTTTGGACTAGAAAATCTTGTCACCAAATAAGGAATATAAGTTACTATATGTGTGCTGAGGTCATCAGTTCCCCATTAATGTACAAATGAAATCAAACACTGGACATGTTCGCCATCAAATCCTGTATCATTTACTAATTTATAGGCAACACTGTTGCCAAAAGGGGCATACCATTCTAAGAAAGACTGAATTGGACACGTACTTTATCGCTGTCTACAAAATATATGAATGTAATATTCCCAATTAAGCATATTAAACAGGTAAAATGAACTTTAACAACCCCCTACCCTCGCCTTTCCCCATTAAAAACTTCCATGGTTACTTTGTCATATTTGAGGAAAAATTACATTACCCAGTGCTATATGCAGAATTTGTTCATGCAGTCTCACCTCCCCTTGTTCATTGGGTATGAGGATTGTTTGGAAACTCACCTCCCCACAACAAACAGGTATGAGGATTGACAATCTTGAAGAGTGTTTAAAATACCATTAAAGACAAACAGGGATGACAGAATTGGCAGCACAAAAAGCCTAACTATGTTTAGCACCCAGCGGAATGAATATTATGTATTAGGGATGGACTTTAATGCAATCCGCAATCTACAACAGTTTCATTTTGGGCCAGGTCCTTAATACGGTGTATTTATTCTTACTATTCTCACAATGCTGAAACAGTTTTTATGTCATTTTAGTGATGTTCCTTTTTGTGTGATGATATGTATAACCCATAAATAAACCATGCCTAATCAAGGTCAAGGTCACATTATAAGGTCACTAGTACGCATCATTGATGGTTTGTCCGCTCTTTATCATAGACTTACATTTAACTTTGGTTAAATATTCCTTTCAGTGTGCTAATATGCAGAACCCAAAATAGAATTGCCGGGTCAAGGTCAAAGTTGAAGGACACGAGTTTGAAAATGTGAATTTTTGTTCAAATATTCCTTTCATTGAGCCGATGTGCATAGTCTATTAATAAACAGTTTCGACTCAAAGTCATGGTCGCAGTAAAAGGCCATGTGTTTGATTCTTTGAATTTTATCCTCTCTATATGTTGGTGTGGTGTGTTTCATTGATGTTTTCAGTCTTGCTCAGGCTGAGTAAACCAATTTATCAGATATTTGACAGCTGTTGCCTTGCTGGTGGAGAAATAACAGACTCACCGCCGGAGGTTCGAGCCTGGCTCGGGCCACGTGTGAGACGCCAAGTTCTGCAACGGAAGGTCAAGTGGTTTTTCTCCGAGCACTCCGGTTTTCGCCCACCTATGATTAACGATCGGCTCGATATGAGTGAAATGTGAAATAATCTTGAAAGGGTTGTAAAACCAAAACCAAAAAAAAAAAAAAAAAAAAAAAAAAATAACAGACATATGGTTGTGCTCAAGTGAAATCAATCCTGATTTTTTTCAGCGAATTTAAATCAGACGTGCAGTATCAGACTGAAATGTTCATTCCGGTAATAGGTATATGATAAATCCTGTAGATTCAGAATACAGTGGTTTAGATGGTTACAGTGAAATTCCTGTAAGACCACCATTGGGACTGTTCAAAAGTGGTCTTAACAATCTCAAAGGCGGACATTTAACAGGTTTACCTTTTTGATTGCACACCGGTGGGTCGGGTCTAAGATTATGTGACGGCTCCAGCGGAATTTTATTTTATTATTCTCTATGTTTGTGCCCCTCAGAGTGTAGCTGTTTTTTTTTTCTTTTGCTCCCACATTTGCTGTCGAGTCATCGACCTTGTTTCACCTTTGAAGTCTTTTTGTTTTTTATGTTCTCGGAGATGTTACACTTCATGCGGACTAAACAAAATTATTGTCCATACCGCGACAGAAGTAAGGGCGAGGATTATGGCCATGTAAAATCGATTTAAGCCCCCCCCCCCCCCCCCCCCCCCCCCAGTGGAATTCTTTCCACTGACCGTTCCAAGGCGGTTATGTTATTGTTTGTTACTTATTGTGTGTATCACGTGTCTTGTGAAAGTAACTATCCGTTTGGCCTTCCTCTGTTTAGGTTTTCATTATGGTCTGGTCGCTTCGTGTTTGTGTTTCTTTCCCTTTGGTGTCTTTGGTGGGTGGAGTAAGTTAATTGTATCGATTCCTGATCTTTGTTTTACTTCTACATTTCAATTGTTGTGGAAAGCATTTATAAAGAAAGAAACTGAAACCTTCTCACTAAGCTTTCTGTGGGACTTTTAACCGACTGCGAGACAAAATGACATCTCATGCCCTGTACCGCCCACAGAAATTGTTAGGATGTAAGGGATGGTCCGATTTCTACCTTGCAGCAAGCAAAGGTAGCGAGGGAAAATTTGCATATGGTTATTCTATCAGTAACTACACGACCATTCATTTCCCTTTTCTACCCTTTTCCGACAGCAATGTTTATGTAAATGTAATGGAGGGTACATGGAAGTCGTGACAGAACTTCTACACAATCTATATTTTGACTTATGTGAGACGCTACTTTAACTTGGCGCTTGCGAGGATCGAACCGGGTACCTCTCGATCTCAAATCCGATGCTTTACCACTGCACCACAGCGCTCATGGTTGCCAGTAGGCCGTTGCCCACCTGAGCTCTGGTGAGCACAGTGGCCCATGGGCCTCTTGTTAGCTCACCAGAGCTGAAGGCTCATGTGAGGTATTAGTATACCACGAGCCGGCGTCCGTCTTCCGTCGTTCGCACTTTCAACGAAAAAGCTTGTCATCACTCTAGCTCCGTCAATTTTTTTCTGATCGACTTCATTCTTGCAGATAACGAGGACAGGCATAAAATCTCGATCAAGTTCGATTTTGGGCTGAATCGGATTATTCACTCAGGAGTTACGTGCCCTTGAGCGTTAAAAAAATTGCCTATTGACTTAACATGGGGAGAATGTTGTCATCAACGTAGCTGCTTCAATTATTTTCAGATTGGCTTCATTCTTGCAGATAACCAGCACAGCCATGAAATCTCGGTCAAGTTCGATAACTGGCAGAATCGGATCATTCACTTAGGAGTTACCTGCCCTTGTGTGTTTTTGCATTAGGGTTAATGGGAATTTCAACTTGTCATCACTCTAGCTCCGTCAATTTTTTCTGATCGACTTCATTCTTGCACATAACGAGGACAGGCATAAAATCTCGATCAAGTTCGATTTTGGGCTTAATCGGATTATTAGCTCACCGGACCGATAGGTCAGGTAAGCTATTCTACTACCCCCGGCGTCGGCGTCGGCGTCCACAAATGTTAAAGTTTTGTGTTAAAGTTTTCTAGAAGCTCATTTCTTTTTTATGCCTACATGGATTGAGTTTATATTTGGTATCATGATAGATACTGGTGTAAAGTTTTTATTTGCAATATCAGTAGCCATATCCGTGACCTTGGGGTCAAGGTCACAGACTTAGAATTCTAATTTTCAAGTTTTTGTGTTAAAGGTTTTAGGAGTTCATTACTACTTTACCTTCTGATGGATTTAGTTTATACTTAATCTCAATTATTAAGCAGCAGCATCAGCTTTTATGACCGTAACCTTGGGTCAAGGTCACATACTTTGAATTTTATGGTAATTATGGTAATTTCTTTGTTTTAACATAACTATGGAGCCGTTTGAGATAGAGCCTTCATATTTGGCATGTGGGTTCCTTGTGACATTGCCTTCCCACACATACAAACAATTTTGACCTGTAACCTTGACCGTAACCATGGGTTCAAGGCCACATACTTTGAATTATTATGGTAATTATGGTATTTTTTTTGTTTTATCATAACTTTAGAACCGTTAGAGATATAGCCTTTATATTTGGCATGTATGTTCCTTGTCACATTGTCTTCCCACTCGCACAAAAAAAAATTGACCTGTCACCTTGACCCTTGACCATTTGACCTACTTATCATAACTTTTTAGCTCACCTGAGCACGAAGTGCTCATGGTGAGCTTTTGTGATCGGTCTTTGTCCGTCGTCCGTCGTCCGTGCGTGCGTGCGTCCGTCCGTCCGTCGTCAACTTTTGCTTTAAACAACTTCTTCTCCAAAACTGCTGGACAGATTTTGAAATAATTTCACAGGAATATTCCTTGAGTGACCCTCTACCAAAATTGCTCAAATCGTTCCGCTCGTGTGAACAAGATGGCCGCCAGAGCTAAAAATAGAAAAACCCCTAAACAACTTCTTCTCCTTAACTAGTGGATGGATTTTTAAATTACTTCACAGGAATGTTCCTTGGGTGACCCTCTACCAAAATTGCTCAAACCGTTCCGCTCGGGTGAACAAGATGGCCACCAGAGCTAAAAATAGAATAACCTTTAAACGACTTCTCTCCTTAACCAGTGGATGGATTTTGAAATTATTTCACTGGAATGTTCCTTGGGTGACCCTTTACCAGAATTGCTCAAAATGTTCCGCTCTGGTGAACAAGATGGCTGCCAGAGCTAAAAAACAGAAAAACCTTTAAACGACTTCTTCTCCTTAACTAGTGGATGGATTTTGAAATTACTTTACAGGAATGTTCCTTGGGTGACCCTCTACCAAAATTGCTCAAACCGTTTCGCTCAGGTGAACAAGATGGCTGCCAGAGCTTAAAATAGAATAACCTTTAAACGACTTTTTCTCCTTAACCAGTGGATGGATTTTGAAATAATTTCACTGGAATGTTCCTTGGGTGAATCTTTACCACAATTGCTCAAACCGTTCCGCTCTGGTGAACAAGCTGGCTGCCAGAGCTAAAAATAGAAAAACCTTTAAACGACTTCTTCTCCTTAACCAGTGGATGGATTTTGAAATTACTTCACAGGAATGTTCCTTGGGTGACCCTCTACCAAAGTTGCTCAAACCGTTCCGCTCTGGTGAACAAGATAGGCTGCCAGAGCTAAAAATAGAAAAACCTTTAAACGACTTCTCCTTAACCAGTGGATGGATTATGAAATTATTTGACAGGAATGAGGTTTGAGGTTTTTAGCTGTGGTGGCCATCATGCTCAGTTAAGCGGGATATTTTGAGCAATTTTGTTAGAGGGTCACTCATGGAACATTCCTATAAAATTGCTTCCTGTTAGAGACAGATGGCTTTTGAAAGTTTTGGCCCCCACCCACCTTGGCTGCAAGGTGCTTCTACAGGAGTATTGGTAAACCACTTTGAAGGTCTTAGCCTGTCCAGGCAAAGTGGTGCGAGTGGAACCATCTGTGCATTTAAACCCCATTGGTTTCATTGGGTGGCAGGGATTGAGATGTCATTTCATCAAAAATGACTTCTACATGTACTTCTCAAAATGACTTCTGCTCCTAAACAGGCAGACTGATTTTGAATTAATTTCGCAGAAATGGTCTTTGGGTCCAACCAAAATTGCTCAAACCCTCCACACCACCATATATTACCCACAATTCCGTTTGTACAATATGGATCAGGTGAGCGATCCAGGGCCATCATGGCCCTCTTGTTAACCATTTGAGATAGAGCCTTCATATTTGGCATGTATGTTCCTTTAGGCATTCCCTTTCCACTCATACAAAAAATTTTGACCTGTGACCTTGACCCTGGACCTTTGACCTACTTTGTCATAATTTTTTTAACTATTTGAGATAGAGACTTCATATTTGGCATGTAGGTACTTGTGACATTGCCTTAGCACTCATACAAAAAAAATACCAATGACCTTGACCTTTGACCTACTTGATCATAACTTTGTAACCATTTGAGATAGAGCCTTCATATTTGGCATGTAGGTTCCTTGTGACATTGCCTTAACACTCATACAAAAAATTTTGACCTGTGACCTTGACCTATGACCTTTGACCTTCTTTATTATAAATTTCTTACGGTTTGAGATAGAGCCTTCATATTTGGCATGTAGGTGCCTTGTGACATTCACTTTTCACTCATACAAAAAATTTTGACCTGTGACCTTGACCATAGACTTTTGACCTACTTCATATTTGGCATGTAGGTTCCTTGTGACATTGCCTTACCGCTCATGCAAAAAAATACCTGTGACCTACTTTATTATAACTCGTGACCTTGACCCTGGACCTTTGACCTACTTTGTCATAATTTTTTAACTATTTGAGATAGAGACTTCATATTTGGCATGTAGGTTCCTTGTGACATTGCCTTAGCACTCATACAAAAAAAATATCTGTGACCTTGACCTTTGACCTACTTTGTCATAACTTCATAACCATTTGAGATATTTGGCATGTATGTTTCTTGTGACATTCCCTTTCCACTCATACAAACAGTTTTGACCAGTGACCTTGACCCTGGACTTTTAATATACTTTTACCTAATATTTTAACTATTAAAGATAAAGACTTCATATTTAGCATGTAGCTTCCTTGTGACATTGCCTTACCACTCATACAAAAAAAAAATACCTGTTACCTTGACATTTAACCTACTTTATCATAATTTTCTTACCATTGGAGATAGGGCATTCATATTTGGCATGAATGTTCCTAGTGTCATTGCCTTACCACTTATACAAATTGTTTTTACCTGTGACCTTGACCTTTGACCTTTTGACCTACTTATCATTATTTTCTAATCATTTGAGGTAGAGCCTTCATATTTGCCATGTAGGTTCCTTGTGACATTGCCTTAACACTAGCTTTCTTACTTGATATGTAGGTTCCATGTCACATTGCCTTCCCATTCTTTTATAAAATTTTGACCTGTAACCTTGATCCTGGTCCTGTGATTTTCTTTTTTGATAACTTCTTGACCATTTGAAATAGAGCCTTTATATTTGGCAAGTTTTGATTCGTTGATTCATGTCTAAGGGTTAAATGGAATTAAAAGTGATAATAATGAGTCAAACTTGAATCATACGTGAGCCCCAAATATTGATATAGCACTGGTTTCTTTCCTAGTGACTTTGTTTCTATTATGAGTCTGAAAATTTGACTTTGCACAACTAGTCTAAGCGCGACTTCTGGTGAGCTATCCTGTCCGGCGACAGGTCTTGTTCACTCAGGAGTTACGTGCCCTTGAGCGTTCAAAAAATTGCCTATTGACTTAACATGGGGAGAATGTTGTCATCACCGTAGCTGCTTCAATTATTTTCAGATTGGCTTCATTCTTGCAGATAACCAGCACAGCCATGAAATCTCGGTCAAGTTCGATAACTGGCAGAATGGGATCATTCACTTAGGAGTTACCTGCCCTTGTGTGTTTTTGCATTAGGGTTAATGGGAATTTCAAAAATGTATATCTTAAAGACTACTTGGCCAACTTTGATCAAATTTCATGTGTCGCATTATTGGGCAAGTGGAAAGGCTTCATTAGGTTTTCAGGCAGATCTGAGTGGAACTCTGGTTGCCATGGCAACATCTAGCTCCCATAGACTTCACATAGGAAAAAGCTTGTCATCACTCTAGCTCCGTCAATTCTTTTCTGATCGACTTCATTCTTGCAGACAACCAGTACAGGCATAAAATCTCGGTCAAGTTCGATTTTGGGCCGAATCAGATAATTCACTCAAGAGTTACGTCCCCTTGAGCGCCCCAAAAATTGCCTATCGACTTAACATGGGGAAAATGTTGTTATAACTGTAGCTGCTTCAATTTTGTTCGGATTGGCTTCATTCTTACAGATAACCAGCACAGCCATGAAATCTCGGTCAAGTTCGATAATTGGCAGAATCGGATAATACACTTAGGAGTTACCTGCCCTTGTACATTTTTGCATAAGGGTTAATTGTGAATTTCAAAAATGTATATCTTGAAGACTACTTGGCCGACTTTGATCAAATTTCTTGTGTAGCATTATTGGGCAAGTGGAAAGACTGCATAAGGTTTTCATGCAGATCTGAGTGGAACTCTGGTTACCATGGCAACATAGGAAAAAGCTTGTCATCACTCTAGCTCCGTCAATTTTTTTCTGATCGAATTCATTCTTGCAGATAATAAGGACAGGCATAAAATCTCGGTCAAGTTCGATTTTGGACCGAATCAGATAATTCACTAAGGAGTTACTTGCCCTTGAGCGACTAAAAATTTCCTATAGACGTTACATGGGGAGAATGTTGTCATCACCATAGCGGCTTCAATTTTTTTTTGGATTGGCTTTATTCTAGCAGATTACCAGGACAGGCTTGAAATTTCAGTCAACTTCGATAACTTGAAGAATTGGATCACTCACTTAGGAGTTACCTGTACTTGACTCTTTTTGCATTAGGGTCAATGGAAATTTCAGAGATGTATATATATCTCCAATACAACTTGAACGATCTTGATCAAATTTATTATGTAGCACCATTGAGCTGGGGTAATGACTGCATAAGGCCTGGAGGAAGATGGGATTGGAGCCCAGATCTTTGATATTTGATATGAAGCTTCATCTAGTGAACCTCTACCAAGATTGTTCAAATTATAGCCCTGGGGCCAAAAATGCCCCCCACCGTGGCCCACTGATTTTCCATAGGCTTAGATAGGGAAAACCTTTAAAAATCTTCTTGTCTGAAACCAGAAAGCCCATGTCTTTGATATTTGGTATGAAGCTTCATCTAGTGCACCTCTTCCCAGATTGTTCAAATTATAGCCCTGGGGCCAAAAACAACCCCGTTTTGTTCTTGAATTATCTGCCCTTAACTAAATTCTATATATAGGGTAACGGTATATCCGTTTCCTAAAACCCTATGGAATATAGTCATGAAACTTCACAGTTGGATGCAACATACTGAGACGATGCGTCATGAACAAGGAAGACAACTCTTGCTCGTTTGGTTCTTCAATTATCTGCCCTTAACTAAATTCTATGTAGGGAAATGGTATATTCGTGTAGGGGGCCATAACTCCTAAACCCTATGGAATATAGTCATGAAACTTCACAGTTGGATGCAGCATACTGAGATGACGTGTCATGAACAAGGAAGACATCTCTTCCTTGTTTGGTTCTCGAATTATCTGCCCTTGACTAAATTCTATATAGGACAATGGTGTATACGTGTAGGGGTCATAACTCCTAAACCATATGGAATATAGTCATGAAACTTCACAGGTGATACAGTATACTAAAACGATGTGTCATGAACAAGGAACACAACTCATGTTCATTTGGTTCCTGAATTATCTGCCCTTTACTAAATTCTATATAGTGTAATGGTCCGGGCCATAACTTCTAAACCATATGGAATATAGTAATGAAACTTTACAGGAGGATGCAGTATACTGAGATGATGTGTCATGAACAAGGAAGACAACTGTTGCTCGTTTGGTTCTTGAATTATCTGCCCTTGAATAAATTCTATATAGGGTAATGGTATATCCGTGTGGGGGCCATAACTCCTCAACTGTGTGGAATAAAGTCATGAAACTTTACAGGTTGATGCAGCATACTGGAACAATATGTCATGAACAAGGAAGACAACTCTTGCTCATTTGGTTCATGTATTATCTGCCCTTGACTAAATTCTATATAGTGTAATGGCCTGGGCCATAACTCCTAAACCATATGGAATATAGTCATGAAACTTCACAAGTGGATGCAGCATACCTATACGATGTGTCATGGTGGGGGCATCCGTGTACCATGGACACTTTTTCTAGTTAAAACTTAAGTTCCTCAGGTGAGCGGTTTAGGCTCATTGAGCCTCTTGTTTTTAATATTGCCAAGGACAGACCAATGTTCAAAGTGAAAATATTTTGGCAAGTGCAACATCACCATGTTTACTAAAATAATCCTTTGAATTTTTACTTGCTGAAAAAATGTTACACAAAAAGCGTTTCACTCCTGACATTTTTTGGTGGTTTAAGTGGCATAACTTTATCATTTAGTAATCGATTTTTATCATTTTTGGCACCAAATAAAAGGGTATCAATACACATCTTTTAGGGACAAAATTGTTTGCAAATGTTAAATATTGCAAGTGTGGGTGTTAAAAAATAGGATGGCCACATTTTTTTTTGAACATGCCCATATTTCTGTGGTTAATAGAATAGAATAGTTTATAGAATCCAGAGCCCCTTTCAGGTATGTTAGTAGATCAAAATATTAGCAGCATTATATAGCAGATTAATATGTGAATTCGATAGAACAAAGATATGACTTCTAACTACATTTTTAGCTCGCCTGTACGTAAGTACAGGGAGCTATTGTTGTCACTTGAACGTCGGCGTCTGCGTCCGCGTCTGCGTCACACTTTAAAGTTTTGCGTTCAAGTTTTTTAAGCATGCATATCTCACCAATTGAAGATCACTACCCTTTCATATTTGGTCTATAATCATATAATATAGTAAACTTTCAGTCCATGATACCAAACACAAGGGTCAGGCCCGGGGGTGGGGCCTAGGGGTCAAGGACAAGGTCACACTCACTTTAAAGTTTTTTAAGTCCAGTGATTTTACCAAATACCTTGAATACAGTTTGTTGGAGAAATGTCATACTTGGGATATTAGGTCCATGTGACCCAATGATTGACCTGAAAATATATCTAGGTCAGCATGACCTATATTTCATGGTTCAGTGATTTTGCCTTATATCTTGAATACTATTTGATAAGAGTTTTTATAGCCCCGCTTTGAAAAAGTGGGGCTATATTGGATTTGCCATGTCCTTCTGTCACTCCGTCATTCCGTAATTCCGTCATTCCGTGATTCCGTTTATTTGTGTTGGCTCCATAACTTTGTATCTGCTTAACATATTTTCATGAAACTTCACACAAATGTTAAACACCATAAGACAATGTGCAGAGCGAAGGAATTATAACTGTGGATTGCCTACTTTTGGAGTTATTGCCCTTTGAACATTGAAAAATGGCAATTTTAATTGTGTCCGCTTCATAACTCGAAAACCGTTTGAGATATTTTTAGGAAACTTCACACAAATGTTAAGCACTATGAGACGATGTGCAGAGCGCAGGAACCATAACTCTGCATTGCTTATTTTTTGGAGTTATTGCCCTTTGAACATTGAAAAATGGCAATTTTAACAGTGTCGACTTCATAACTCCTAAACGGTTTGAGATAATTTCATGAAACTTCACACAAATGTTAAGCACTTTGAGACAATGTGCAGAGCGCAAGAACCATAACTCTGGTTTTGAAAAATTTCGTATTTTCTGTGTGTCTGTCTGTGTGTCTGTCTGTGTCTGTTAACAATTTTCGTGTCCGCTCCATAACTTTAAAACCCATTCACATATTTTCATGAAACTTCACACAAACATTAAACACCATGAGATGGTGTGCAGAGTGAAGGAACCATAACTCTGGATTGCCTAATTTTTTAGTTATTTCCCTTTGAATATTGAAAAATATCAATTTTAGCCATCTTTGCTCGATAACTCAAAAACCGTTTGAGATAATTTTATGAAACTTCACACAAATGTAAAGCACCATATTACGTGTGCAGAGCGCAGGAACCCAAACTCTGGATTGTCTACTTTTTCAGTTATAGGCTTTTGAATATTAAAAAATGGCAATTTTAACTATGTCCGCTCCATAACCGTTTCTGATATTTTCATGAAACTTCAAATAAATGAAAAGCACCTTGAGATGATGTGCAGAGTGCAGGAACCATAACTCTGGTTTGCCTACTTTAGGAGTTATTGCCCTTTGAACATTTAAAAAAGGCAATTTTGACCGTGTCGGCTCCATAACTCACAAACCGTTAGAGATATTTTCATGACACTTCACACAAGTGTAAAGCACCATGAGACAATGTGCAGAGCGCAGGAACTCTGACTCTGATTTGCCTACTTTAGGAGTTATTACCCTTTGAACATTGAAAAATGGAATATGAAATTTAGTATAAACATGGACATTCTGGTAATGTATCATGCTCATTGAAATGAGGGACAAGGGCTCACAACTCTTAGAGTTTTTCCAGATAATGTAAAATTTCAACAGTTATTTCTTGTTCATAACTGTTTTCTCTGCAGCTTAAATAACTTTCTTCTCTGACAGCGCTGAAGCGGGGCTACAGTCAGATCCTCTGACAGCTCTAGTTTAAGCATGTATATCTCAGCAATTGAAGATCACTACCGTTTCATATTTGGTCTATAATCATATGATAGGGTAAACTTTCAGTCCGTGATACCAAACCCAAGGGTCAGGCCCCAGGGTGGGGCCTAGGGGTCAAGGACAAGGTCACACTCACTTTAAAGTTTTTAAAGTCCAGTGATTTTACCTAATACCTTGAATACAGTTTGTTGGAGAAACGTCATACCTGGGATATTAGTTCCATGTGACCCAATGATTGACCCCAAAATATATCTAGGTCAGCATGACCTAAATTTCATGGATCAGTGATTTTTACTTATATCTTGAATACTATTTGATAGAGAAATGTCAAACCTGGGATATTAGTTCCATGTGACCCAATGATTGACCTCAAAATATATCTAGGTCATTGTGACCTATATTTCATGGTTCAGTGATTTTGCCTTATATCTTGAATACTATTTGATGGAGAAATGTCATACCTGGGATATTAGTTCCATGTGACCCAATGATTGAACTGAAAATATATCTAGGTCATTGTGACCTATATTTCATGGTTCAGTGATTTTGCCATATATCTTGAAGACTATTGGATAGAGACATGTCATACCTGGAATATTAGTTCCATGTGACCCAACGATTGACTTGAAAATATATCTAGGTCATTGTGACCTATATTTCATGGTTCAGTGATTTTGCCTTTTATCTTGAATACTATTTGATGGAGAAGTGTCATACCTTGGATATTAGTTCTATGTGATCCGATGATTGACCTCAAAATATATCTAGATCATTGTGACCTATATTTCATGGTTCAGTGATTTTGCCTTATATCTTGAATACTATTTGATGGAGAAATGTGATACCTGTGATATAAGTTCCATGTGATCCAATGATTGACCTCAAAATATATCTAGGTCATTGTGACCTATATTTCTTGGTTCAGTGATTTGGCCTTATATCTTGAATACTATTTGATGGAGACATGTCATACTTGGGATATTAGTTCCATGTGACCTGATGATTGACCTCAAAATATATCTAGGTCATTGTGACCTATATTTCATGGTTCAGTAATTTTGCCCTATATCTTGAATACTATTTGATGGAGACATGTCATACCTGTGATATTAGTTCTCTGTGACCTGATGATTGACCTCAAAATATATCTAGGTCATTGTGACCTATATTTTATGGTTCAGTGATTTTGCCTTATATCTTGAATACTATTTGATGGAGAAATGTCATACCTGGGATATTAGTTCTATGTGACCTGATGATTGACCTTAAATATATATCTAGGTCATTGTGACCTATTTTTCATGGTTCAGTGATTTTGCCTTATAACTGGAAGATCATTTGATATACAAAAGCACTATATACATTTACATGAAACCTTGGTCTATAGTTTCTAAATTTCTGAATGATGAAAATGGTACAATACAAAATATGTCCAGCAGGCGAGCTACGCTGTCCTGCGACAGCTCTTGTTCAACACTTGTTTTACTATAAATTTCTCTCCAGACGATGGCCTGATAGGCTCGTGGGAACTAGAGCGTGATTTAGGAACTACCGCGGTGCCTTGGGAACTATACCGCCAGAAAATTTCGGCATTACTCATTCACAGTACAGGGGCTGAAATTTTTTTTCTTTGCATCTGAATGATGAATACAGGCCACTTTACCCAGAACATGAGCCAAAGGTTCTCGGTCCAAGCGAAAACTGACAAAACAATTGCATCATTCATTCGTAAAGCGAAAACTGACAAAACAATTGCATCATTCATTCGTAGTGACATAAAGCTAAAGCCAGACTGTCTTAGGTTCGATTTTGTTACGGTCCCCTGATCCATGCAACGATTTCTTTCCTATTTCTTTTGGTCTGCTTCGAAAGGTTATTCATATTAACATACCATAACATCGCCGAAATATTATATTATTCGCTCATTCTTGTACAATAAATTAAAACATAGGAGAGTACCTACCTTTGTTTACAAAATTTTGCTCCTAGGAACTACCGCGAGAGTTCCCCGGATGAGCAGTGGGAACAAATTTACGTTTACGCGATTTCGCGGTAGTTCCCCTGATTCCCACCCGTGAAAATGAGATCTGAATATAGAGAATTTTTGGTATGCCGTTCAAAGCTCTGGGTTCTGTCCAGTTTTATATCAGCATCAGCAATGGATAACAGAAGGTCTTACCGGAGCAGATTGTCCCTAAGACCAGAAAACAATGTTCGTTGAATTTTTGTTCTGATTTGCAGATTATTTTAGAATTAGATTGATCGTCAAGATGTCAATATGAATCTTAAATGATACAAACTATCATCATAATATTTACAATAACAATGCAAATCTTACATGACAATTCCAGAGTGCATCGATACTTGCACAAATGCATCGGCTAACAAAGAGCCTACAATACTAAGGACGCGTCCAACAAAATTATTGGTAGTATTGGAATTTATCAAGCAAAGTTGAAATACAGGTGGTTTAATTTTGGTCTGACGTCAGACAGTTGTTGAGTCTCCTACCTTGATTTATGATAGATCTAATTAAGACATATTGTTTTGGTATATGGTTTGCTGTAAATGATTCACTGTTTAGCTAAGAGACCATGTGGAATGTTGGTGCTCATGCTGTTTTGATTTCATGTTCGCTTTTCTGTCGCCTCATATTACTTTTTTGGTGGCTTAGAATGGCTATGATAATTGAGGTCGGCTTTTCCTCACTGTTTTTTTTTTTTGATCTTGACTGTATGAAATATTTTTAGGAAGAGCACATTTGTTATTTATGATAAAGCTTATTCCGACTATTTGAGACAAAATCATAGTTATTCTGGTGGCAGTACAACTTGCAACATTAAAATCCCAAACCATGAACGGTAAAAAACATTATCACTGCTGTAAAATTGACTGTAAAATACCAAATCACAACGGTCAAAAACCAAAACGGCTACATTGAAACACAATACAGTAAAATGTAATAACCTCGCTTTAAAGCATTTCTAGCGGTTTCTTTGAAGTGGTTCCATCACAGGTGGACAAATTCTTGACGTTATCACCAAAACCTTTACTGATGTTAGATGCAATTACAATATCAAGTCTACTTTTGGTTTCACTTCTTTTTAGTCGTATTTTATGTTCTCTAGACAGAATATGCCTTTCATCAGCTTAACATGGTACAATTAAGAACACACATCTGCAATTCAGCTGTAAACAAAAGTAAACGTATCTTGGATTGCATTTTTTTCATCCTATTTGGACATTTCTTTATACAAATCCAGGTGACATTTCCCATAATTCTTTGTAATACGTGTGAAAACCAAACGGATACGTTAAAAGTCCCATCATCGTAAATAAACATTGTAGGTAGTGAGTCATGTCAAACTGGAGAAAGCATTCAACTAACTAACGAAATGAAGCCGCATGAGTATGAAAGGTCAAGGTTGTTTTTCTCTGAAACCACCTGGTCAATTTAAGTCGAATTTCATATGTCAGCTTTGTTGAAGAAAATATATGATAGTCAAATCTTGTGAACAAAATATCGCAACCTAGGCCCTTGAAACTTTATAAGCTTATTGGGGATGGTAGCTATAGATTACCTGATTAACTTTTGAAAAAAAAATCAACATCTTTTTCTGGAGTTAAGTCTCATTCCTTTATGCCACTTGTCAAAAATGGTTCATCAAATTGACAAGCATATGGTTGGGGACATAAATTATAATGTTTGTGAACACATTTTCTAAGTTTCAGATTCTGTTGAAATGGTATGACTTATATTGGTCACAATTTTACTCTTTTTATTTATTTTTTTTTTTTTCAGGAAATTCCTCAGTGTGGCATGGGCGTGTTGACATTTTACTGGGACCACATCCTGCAGTTCCTGATGTTGCAGTATATTCTGAATCTATTGATGAATCTGGTGAGGTTAACCAAGATGGGAGTTTATCTTCATTTGAAGTGAAGGAAACCAGACAATTATGTACTGTGCGTTCACAGATTATAGCAGAAACCATTGTATTTGCCTTCCTTCAGAAAAAGAATAATCCTGATTTTGAAAATTACCTTATTCCGACAGTAGGTATCTCAAGAGAAAAAATTGTGTTTTATATGTATGATCCTGATTATGATTTTCTGCTGGAAAGCGCGGAGTTTCCCATATTTGATAGATATCGTAATAATCTTTCTTACTCAGGTGTTCTTGCCCTTTGGCTTGTTCTGAACTACAAGACCTTTTGCACAGGTGTATCTGAAGCAATGAGAGAAAGGAATTTTACTGCAGATATCTTGTCAGGCGTTCCCAGTGATATTAAAAACATATATAAGGAGGGACTTCAGTTTGGGAATTGTATGGAACAATGGAATGGAACAGAAATAGAAGGACCTTTTAGTCCAAGCCTTAATTTGGGCTTTCAGTTGAAGAAGTCTTATTCAGGTAAAAGTAAATAAGTCCTTCAGCTATTCAGCAGTGCCCCATACAAGTTGAATGTCACAATTGCAATTCTAACCTTGTTTGCCCCATAACTCAAAAACTGTTTGAGATATTATCATGAAACTTCACACAAATGTAAAGCACTAAGAGACAATGTGCAGAACCATAATTCTGGATTGCCTACTTCTGTGAAAATTGAAAAATGCCAATTTTAACCTGGGGCCCAAATGTTTTACATAGACTTTTATGCTGGGAAAGCTTTAAAAATCATTTTCTCTGAAACCACAAGAACTAGGTCTTTCATATTTGGTTTGAAGCTTCATCTAGTGGACCTCTACTAAGATTGTTCGAATCATAGCTCTTGGGCCAAAAATGACCCTGCCCTGGCCCCGGGCCCGCTTGTTATACTTTGGATCAGGTGAGTGACCTAGGGCCCTCTTGTTGTTTTATCATTACTTTATAACTCCTTGAGATAGACCCTTTATATTTGGCATGTGGGTTCCTTGTGGCATTGCCTTTGCATTCATACAAAAACTTTGATCTGTGACCTGGACCCCTGCCGCCGTAGGTTCGAGCCTGGCTCGGGCCACGTGTGAGACGCCAAGTTCTGCAACAGAAGGTGAGGTGGTTTTTCTCCAGGTACTCTGGTTTTCGCCCACTTATGATTAACGATCAGCTCGATATGAGTGAAATAATCTTGAAAGAGCAGTAAAACCCAAACCAAAAAAAAACAACAAAAAAAAAACCTGGACCCCTGACCTTTTGACTTACTTATCATAACTTTTTAACCATTTGAGATAGAGCCTTCATATTTATCATGTAGGTTCCTTGTGACATTGCCTTTCCACTCATACAAAAACAATTACCCGTGACTTTGACATATGATCTTCTACCTACTTTATCATAGCTTTCTAGTCTAGACCAACCATTTGAGATAGAGCCTTCATATTTCGCATGTAGGTTCCTGTTGACATTGTTATTCAACTCATTCAAAAATTTTGACCTTTACCCTGGACCTTTGACTTACTTTTTCATAAAGTTTTAAAGGTGGGTTATTGAGCTATCGGTAAAAAATGCCTCCAAAAATAAAATACTTATAGCCGGTATTCTTTAAAACAATACAAATTAATGCATTTTATGCAAAAATGCGAACAATGATCATTACAGTTAAACGAGTTTGAGAGGCATTCCCTAACTAGGCTATGAACACTAGTTAGATCTATTTTTTATTCGTGACAATGTTTACACACGGTTGAAAGAGAGGCAGTGACTTTTTACACCACTGCTACCCATTTACACCTGGGTGGAGAGGGGCAGTGTCATAACGTGTCTTGCCTAAGGACACACCTTGATAGTGGTGGCCGGATTCGAACGCACAACAGCTTGATCATGAGTCGAACTGGCTAACCACTGCGCTATTGATGCTGACCAAACACATGTTCAGAGCAAAGGGTAAACACGAATGAAAACGACCATTTTCACAAAGTTCTGAAGCTGTATTTGGCTCCAGAAGTGTACCCATGACAAATGAGTATGAATGGAGGATAGAAAAAAAAAAAAAAAAAAAACAGAAAAAAAATTGAGACCCTGTAGCTCAATAATGCACCTTTTCAATAGGCACAGTCGGGAAACCGGGGCCACACATCGTCTCCTATATGCGAAACTATTGTAAGTGCTACTATTTTCTATATAAGTTACAATAGTTTCGTTTATGGGTGACGACATATATTTCATTTAGGACTAATGGGCCTGTGGCGGGGCCATTTTTGGCTCCAGGGCTATATTTTGAACATTTTTGGTAGAAATCCACAAGATGAAGCCTTCTGGTTTCAGACAAGTGTTCGGAATTTCTGTTCTTAAAATAAATCTGTCACTTTACATGGAGACAATATCGTCTCTGAGCGTCTTTACTTATGGTATGGTATTCAGCATTTGGACCTAAGACATCGGATTTCAAAATAATTTGGCACCAGTGATCCCTGAGTGAACATGTACTTGGATTTTTTTGGAGCTGACATTGGTTTTGTTGAAAAACATATCTGTCACGGGACAGTTTCTCCTACATTTATTTTTAGCTCACCTGAGCGAAGCTGAAGTTGAGCTATTGTTATCACCTTTTGTCCGTCGTACGTGGGTCGTTCGTCATCAGTCGTGTATCGTGCCTCGTCAACAATTACCTTTTTCACCCTCTAGAGAACGCATTTTTGCTTCAAACGTCATGAAACTTTACCAGAATGTTGACCTTGATGATACCTTGGTCAAGTTTGTATATGGGTCATTTCAGGTCAAAAACTAGGTCACTAGGTCGAATCTCTTTAAAACCTTGTTCACCCTCTAGAGACCACAATTTTGCTTCAATCTTAATTAAACTTGACTTGAATGTTTGTCTTGGTGATATTTGGATCAGGTTTGAATATGGGTCATGTCAAGTAAAAAACTAGATCAAATCTCTTGACAACATTGTTCACCCTCTAGAGACCACAATTGTGCACCAATCTTCATGACACTTTACCAGAATGTTTCTCTTGATAATATCTGGGTCAAGTCCATATATGGGTCTTTTCAGAAAAAAATAGGTCACTAGGTCAAATTTCTTGAAAACCTTGTTCACCCTCTAGAGACCACAATTTTGCATCAATCTTCATTAAGCTTTACCAGAATGTTTGTCTTGGTGATATCTGGATCAAGTTGAATTATAACCATGTCAGGTCAAAACCTAGGTCACTAGGTCAAATTTCTTGTAAACCTTGTTCACCCTCTAGAGACCGCAATAATTGTGCTTCAATCTTCATGAAACTTTACCAGAATATTTGTCTTGATGATATCTGGGTCAAGATGAAATATGGGCCATATCAGGTCAAAATCTAGATCACGACGTCAAATTTCTCGAAAAAAATATTCTCCCTCTAGAGACCACAATTTTACTTCAATCTTCATGAAACTGTACCAGAATGTTTGTCTTGATGATATTTGGGTCAAGTTTGAATATGGGTTATGTCAGGTCAAAAACTAGTTGACTAGCAAAATGTCTTGAAAACCTTGTTGACACTCTAGAGACCACAATTGTGCTTCACTCGTCATGAAACTTTACCAGAATGTTTGATTTGATTATATCTGGGCCATGTTTCAATATGGGTCATGTTAGATCAACAACTAGGTCACTTGGTCAAATTTCTCGAAAACCTTGTTCACACTCTAGAGACCACAATTTTGCATCAGTCTTCATGAAACTATAACCAGAATGTTTGTCTTGGTGATATTTGGGTCATGGGTCATATCAGACTAAAAACTAGGTCACTAGGCCAAGCTTGAAAACCTTGTTCTCCCTCTAGAAACCACAATTTTGCTTCAAATTTCATGAATCTTACCAGAATATTTGTCTTGACTCTTGATGATATCTGGGTCATGTTTGATTACGGGTCATGTCAGGTCAAAAGCAAGGTCTTTAGGTTAAATTGCTTGAACACCTTGTTCATCCTCTAGTTAAACTACGGATCAGGTGAGCGAACCAAAACAAGGCCCTCTTGTTTGAAAAAGCGGTTTGAAAAGCAAGGTTCTTTGATAAGCTTCAATAAGAACTGTGTTTATCTCACCACAGCCAGTGGATAGACAGATTTCATCAGTCACATTAGTAAATGATATTTATTGATTGGCTGGTCCTATAACATGATAAGGTTGTTGATGCTTCGACTCTGGTGAGCAATTAGGGCCTCCAGATACCGGTAACCAGTTTTCCCCCAGCTCTTGTGAATGATCAATTTATGTGAAATATTCTTGAAAGGGCCATAAAACCCGATTAAAACCAAAATACTATATACCGCAACCTCAGCAATCCTTCTTTATCATAGGAAAGCTCATATTACCATTTCCAATGTCTTAATGGCATCTTACAGTTACAATTTTTCACAGAACATTAACAAAATAAACACCAGCTGTGTTAGCTACTGCAATCCAAAAGTTCATAACCTTTGTCTCAAGCTAGGTCTTTCCCAGCATTATGTAGAGAGCGTATTTTATTGATTCTGGTTTGGTTTTACTTGTTAAAAAAATAGCTTATTTGGTGGTCATTTTTCCTTTTCCATATTTCAGATAGAGATACTTAAATATCAGCTAGCAATACCCAGCATTGATAAAAAGGGTTTTTTTGTATGAAAAGTTATAATAATTTTCCAAGCTATACACCGAAGAAAGGTTGTGGGTGCTCATTAGAATCAATTTAACGAGTACCCACAACCTGACTTAGAGCAGAAATAAGAAAAATAATGTTTATCCTTGCAATTCCCAGTTTTTTCCTTTATGAAGTGGGATTTACAGGATGTCCATTACATGTTTTTTTCACATGATGATCAATACAAAGCCTACTGACCCAGGGCGGTAGTAATATGCATTTAAAGAAAATTGTAAACATTGTTAAAGATATCTGCATTTCAGTAATTAATTTATTTCAAATTTAACAGAAACATTACCATTTTAAAGACAGTTTGAGATATGCATATGAAATAAATATTTGTATTTCAATTACAAAGATCTACAGTGAATACAATAATTACTGGAAAGGCATATGGCATAATTGTGATGTCACATCAACGTCGGTACAGTGTCATGACATTTTGCAACTTCATGTTTACTTCGGTGCAGTGTCACCGATGTTGATTTGACGTTGCCCTAGCGACGTGTGCATGCTGGTAACTGTGTAGTCCACTGTTTTAAGTTGAAGTTTCATATCCCGTCAACACAATTTAGGTCAGTTTGGAGATGTTGTATCATAATTTGTGGCACATTTGTCCAACACTGAGATGAAATGACATCTCTAGCCATGAAGCCACTTTTTGCAGGCTTAGACCCTCTTAATGGATGCAGCCCTATCCAGGCGGACATGGGTCCACAATCCAGTTTAATTTACTTTTCAGCAGAGGTGGATTTCTAGATAAATCTATGGTAATAACCCCCAGTATTGGGACACCTGGTCTTATAATCACACTTAAATATGAAATACAGTAGACCTTTGATGGCTCGAACCCCTCATGGACCATGAAAATTTGTTCGAGAAACCATAGTTCGAGCCAAGAAGGGTTTTTGTTAGTGCCATTGAAGGAGGTATAATGGGGATTTGGGAAAAACTTCTCAGTTTTCTTTATTATAAATGTGTGCTGTGTGTACTCATTAGAATTGCCTCATAGAGGCGATTTTAATGAGTATATACAGCATACATTAGCAAGGTAAAACAACAAAATCCCCTTAAAATTTTCCTCTCTATTTCATTATGAAAAGGAATTCTTTAGGGGCACAAGAAAGTGTTTGACATAGCCATGGTATTCGAGCTACCGGTGTTCAAGCCATTGAAGTTCTACTGTAGTAATACAACTACATGCTGATTACTAAATATATATTGCTGTGCATATAATTCAGATTGTAGACCCTGATCAAATGTCGTATTCTGAAACGTCTGATCTGGGTCTACAATATTGGCATGGGCCTATTTGTCCCAAATACTTTGGGTTTAAAATGCATATGTGTGTGTACGAGTGTCTTAATGGGTGTAAAATAAACAGCATAAATGAAATGATTTTGTTCATATTGAAAAGTTGTTTTGTCACAATTTTGTCTTTTTCCTGTTTCGCCAAATAAAAATCAGTCTGCGGACAAGCATCAATTGAGTTTATAAATAGTAAGGTATTTTGCTTCCAGAATTACTACCATCTGGTCACTGAAACCTCATGTAGCTCTGGATAGATTTATGGGGTAAAATATCAGGCTACAGTGATCTTATCACTAATCTGTATAAACAATTAATTTCACACTCTTCTAGTTGAAGGAAATTCGCTAGTTGTAGTTTGTGAGCTAAAGTAAAAAAGCTTATGTTCTCATTTGTTATCATTAAGTGGAATATTTTTTATGCCCCCGGAATCTAAGATTCTGGGGGGCATATAGTTTTTGGTCTGTCCGTCTGTTTGTATGTTTATACATTTGTACGTTTGTCTGTTTGTCTGTCCGCAAAAACTTTAACATTAGGCATAACTTTTGAATGGTAAGTGATAGAGCTTTCATATTTCACATGTGCATTCCTTGTCACAAGACCTTTCAAGAGGTACCATAAATTTTGACCTCTTGACCTTGACATTTGACCTACTTTTGGCCCCATTTTTAAAAACTTTAACATTGGCCATAACTTTTGATTGGTAAAGTGATAGAGCTTTCATATTTCACATGTGCATTCCTTGTCACAAGACCTTTCAAGAGGTACCATAAATTTTGACCTCGTGACCTTGACCTTGACATTTGACCTACTTTTTTAAAAACTTTAACATTGGCCGTAACTTTTGATTGGTAAATGGTAGAGCTTTCATTTTACTTTTGATCAATTGGTAAGTGATAGAGCTTTCATATTTCACATGTGCATTCCTTGTCACAAGACCTTTCAAGAAGTACCATAAATTTTGACCTCGTGACCTTGACCTTGACATTTGACCTACTTTTTAGCTCACCTGTCACGTAGTGACAAGGTGAGCTTTTGTGATCACTTTTTGTCCGTCGTGCGTGCGTGCGTCCGTCCGTCCGTAAACTTTTTCTTCAAACGACATCTCCTTTTAAACCGCTGAACAGATTCTGACCAAACTTGACAGAAATGATCTTTGGGTGGTCCTCTCTCAAAGTTGTTCAAAGAATTCCATTCTATGCAGAACTCTGGTTGCCATGGCAACAAATAGGGAAAATAAAAGAAAACCTTTGAAAATCTTCTTCTCTGAAACCACATGGCCTAGGTCTTTCATATTTGGTATGAAACTTCATCTAGGGGACCTCTACCAAGATTGTTCAAATTATGACCCTGGGGCCAAAAATGGCCCCGCCCCAAAGCCCACATGTTTTACATAGGCTTATATAGGGAAAACCTTTAAAAATCTTCTTCTCTGAAACCACAAGGCCCAGGACTTTCATATTTGGTATGAAGCTTCATCTAGGGGACCTCTACCAAGATTGTTCAAATTATGGCCCTGGGGCTAAAAATGGCCCCCTCCCGGGGCCCACATGTTTTACATAGGCTTATATATATGGAAAACCTTTAAAAATCTTCTTCTCTGAAACCACAAGGCCCAGGTCTTTCATATATGGTATGAATCTTCATCTAGGGGACCTCTGCCAAGATTGTTCAAATTATAGCCCTGGGGTCAAAAATGGCCCCGCCCCGGGGCCCACATGTTTTACATAGACTTATATAGGGAAAAACTTTAAAAATCTTCTTCTCTGAAACCACAAGGCCCAGGTCTTTCATATTTGGTATGAAGCTTCATCTAGGGGACCTCTTCCGAGATTATTCTAATTATGGCCCTGGGGCCAAAAATGGCCCCGTCCTGGGGCCCTCATGTTTAACATAGGCTTATATAGGGAAAACCTTTAAAAATCTTCTTCTCTGAAACCACAAGGCCCAGGTCTTTCATATTTGGTATGAAGCTTCATCTAGGGGACCTCTACCAAGATTGTTCAAATTATAGCCCTGGGGCCAAAAATGGCCCCACTCCCGGGCCCACATGTTTTACATAGACTTATATAGGGAAAACCTTTGAAAATCTTCTTCTCTGAAACCACAAGGCCCACGTCTTTCATATTTGGTATGAAGTTTCATCTAGGGGACCTTTACCAAGATTGTTCAAATTATGGGTCTGGGGCCAAAAATGGCCCAGCCCCTGGGCCCACATGTTTTACATAGACTTATATGGGGAAAACCTTTAAAAATCTTCTTCTATGAAACCACAAGGATAAGGTCTTTCATATTTGGTATGAAGCTTCATCCAGGGTACCCCTACCAAGCTTGTTCAAATTATAGCCCTCTGGGCAAAAATGGCCCCACCCCGGGGCCCACATGTTTTACATAGGCTTATATAGGGAAAACCTTTAAAAATCTTCTTCTCTGAAACCACAAGGCCCAGGTCTTTCTTATATGGTATGAATCTTCATCTAGGGGACCTCTGCCAAGATTGTTCAAATTATAGCCCTGGGGTCAAAAATGGCCCCGCCCCGGGGCCCACATGTTTTACATAGACTTATATAGGGAAAACTTTAAAAATCTTCTTCTCTGAAACCCCAAGGCCCAGGTCTTTCATATTTGGTATGAAGCTTCATCTAGGGGACCTCTTCTGAGAATGTTCTAATTATGGCCCTGGGGCCAAAAATGGCCCCGCCTGGGGTCCACATGTTTAACATAGGCTTATATAGGGAAAACCTTTAAAAATCTTCTTCTCTGAAACTACAAGGCCAAGGTCTTTCATATTTGATATGAAGCTTCATCTAGGGGACCTCTTCCGAGATTGTTCTAATTATGGCCCTGGGGCCAAAAATGGCCCCGTCCTGGGGCCCTCATGTTTAACATAGGCTTATATAGGGAAAACCTTTAAAACTCTTCTTCTCTGAAACCACAAGGCCCAGGTCTTTCATATTTGGTATGAAGCTTCATCTAGGGGACCTCTACCAAGATTGTTCAAATTATAGCCCTGGGGCCAAAAATGGCCCCACTCCCGGGCCCACATGTTTTACAGACTTATATAGGGAAAACCTTTGAAAATCTTCTTCTCTGAAACCACAAGGCCCACGTCTTTCATATTTGGTATGAAGTTTCATCTAGGGGACCCCTACCAAGCTTGTTCAAATTATAGCCCTCTGGACAAAAATGGCCCCGCCCCGGGGCCCACATGTTTTACATAGGCTTATATAGGGAAAACCTTTGAATATCTTCTTCTCTGAAACCACAAGGCCCAGGTCTTTCATATTTGGTATGAAGCTTCATCTAGGGGGCCTCTACCAAGATTGTTCAAATTATGGCCCTCTGGGCTAAAAATGGCCCCGCCCCTGGGCCCACATGTTTTACGTAGGCTTATATAGGGAAAATGTTTGAAAATCTTCTTCTCTGAAACCACTTGGCCCAGGTCTTTCATATTTGGTATGGAGCTTCATCTAGGTGACCTCTACCGAGATTGTTCAAATTATTGCCCTGGGGCCAAAAATGGCCCCGCACAAGGGAGAAGCCTACGTGGTGCAGTGGTTACGCCACTCGCCTTGTAAACCAGGGATCGCAGGATCGATCCCGGGCTTCTCCAGACTTTCGGATGGGTCTTTAAACCGAGGTCCCGTCCCCGTATGACCTAAGCTGTTGGTGGGATGTAAAACACAAACACAAACAAAACCATACCTCCGATACCCTTTGTGGCATATTGGTGGTACATGATGCAGATGTACATGAGGTTAAGCAGGTGTGTCATGCTCAAGAATTACAACTCTGGGTGCTCTGGTTTTTTAGTTATCTCCCCTGTCAATATAACCTTGTGATGGCCATAACTCCAACACCCTTTGAGATATATTGAAGGAACTTGGCGCAATTGTATACAAGGTACAGAAGGGGAGTCATGTGCAAGAACCACAACTGTTGGTGCTGTGGTATTTGAGTTGTCTACCCTTCCAATATAACAGTATGACCAGCTTGTGATCACCATGTCTCCAATACCCTTTGAGACATATTGATGGTACTTCAAACAGAAATACCTGAGCTTAAGCAGGCATGTCATGCGCAAGAACCACAATTCTGAGTGCCCTGGTTTTTAGCTCACCTGGGCCGAAGGCTCCAGGGTAGCTTATAGTAAAGTGGGTACTCCGTCATCTGTCGTCCGTCCGTCCGTCCATCGGTTCGTCGTCCGTCCGTCCACACTTTTGAGCAGCTATATCTCTGCAGTCTGCAGGCTGATCTCAATCATTTCTCATCTGTAGCATGCTGCTGGTGGGGCATTGATGACATAAGCTTTTTTTGTAATTGCATGAAAACTTTGGTGGCTATGGCAATCACAAGGTCCCATAGACTTACATTGGCAAAATGCTTGTCATCACCGTAGCCCCTTCAGTTTTGATCGGATCTTTCTGAAACTTATATATAAGGTGGCTGGGGATAAAACCTCGGATGAGTTCGAAAACCGTCCAAGTCGGCCCAGTTATAATAGAGTTACGTCCCTCTGATTGCTGAAAATGCCGAATTTTTACCTTATCATCACCGTAGCCCCTTCAGTTTTGATCGGATCTTTCTGAAACTTATATGTAAGGTGGCTGGGGATAAAATCTCGGATGAGGTGGAAAACCGACCAAGTCTGCCCATTTATCATAGAGTAACATCCCTTTGATTGCTGAAAATGCTGATTTTTGACCTTGTCATCACCGTAGCCCTTTCAGTTTTGATCGGATCTTTCTGAAACTTATATGTAAGGTGGCTGTGGGGATGAAACCTCCGATGAGTTCGAATACCGGCCAAGGTGGCTTATACATCATAGAGTTAGGTCCCTTTGATTGCTGAAAATGTTGATTTTTGACCTTGTTATCACCGAAGCCCCTTCAGTTTTAATCGGATCTTTCTGAAACTTATATGTAAGGTGGCTGGGGATAAAACCTCGGATGAGTTCGAAAACCGGCCCAGTCGCCCCATTTACTATATAGTTATGTCCCTTTGATTGCTGAAAATGTCGATTTTTGACCTTGTCATCACCGAAGCCCCTTCAGTTTTGATCGGATCTTTCTGAAACTTATATGTAAGGTGATGGGGGATAAAACCTCGGATGAGTTCGAAAACCGGCCCAGTCGCCCCATTTACTATATAGTTATGTCCCTTTGATTGCTGAAAATGTCGATTTTTGACCTTGTCATCACCGAAGCCCCTTCAGTTTTGATCGGATCTTTTTGAAACTTATATGAAAGGTGATGGGGGATAAAACCTAGGATGAGTTCGAATACCGGCCAAGTTGGCCCATTTATCATAGATTTACTTCCCTTTGATTGCTGAAAATGCCGATTTTTAACCTTGTCATCACCATAGCCCCTTCAGTTTTGATAGGATCTGTCTGGAACTTATATGTAAGGTTGCTGGGGAAGTAAGGAATACACCACAGAACTGGAAAATATGGAGTGTGCATATTTTTTTGGCCAGACTAGCTAGTTTCAGCCATTTAGGCCTCATCAGTAACACTCAAATATTTTCACACGGAATCGATGATCCCAAAGGACAAGAAAATATAAAATACACTACGATTTAGGGCAGGGAGACTTGCACAAAATAAAGTTTGCGGGTACTCGTAAGAACCGCCTCGACGAGGCGTTTCTTACGAATACCCATAATCTATGTTTTTGAGCAGAAATAAGAAAATAATGCATACCACTGCAACCCAGTTTTACTACATAAAAGTGAAGTTTACGGGTGTCAAAATTATATAGGCTTGCTTTTGTGATGACGTTTTGCAGAACAAGGTTCTGAAACAAAATCACGTTAAATGTCGCTATACTGGTCTTTGTCTCATCCATGGCCATGCGTCTGTAGACAAGAGCAATATTGTTGAGCATTATTTACATGCCCCGCCACACTGACATTGCCTTAAGACTGATTTCATTTTCCAATACTGAAAAATGCTTTCTATATATCCAGAAAACTTCAGTAGGGACATAAGTATCGCAGCACACAAATTGGCAAAACACGCTTATACAAATACGTTGTAAATTCGACTGCCGCAAAAACGGAAAAAGTAAGATGATAATACGACATGCAAAAACAGTAGGTTTATCTAATGCTTCAAGTCTTATTTTTTATTTTTAAACGTGCATAAAGGCGCATTGACCGCTACGGCGATAGTCAAAAGCCTATAAATAGTAAAAAACTCAGAACTTGCCGACCTCGCAAGTTGTTAAGTCTTCCGAGCCATACACCATAGTGTAGTTTATATTTTCGTGTCCTTAAGGGTCATTGATTTCATTGTGGAATTTTGAAAATATTTGAGGGTCACTGGACAAAACAGCTAGTCTGACCCAGAAACCATGTACACTTCATGCTATACAGTTCTGTGTTGTATTCCTTGCTTCCAAAGGATAACTTTTTATCGACTTGCCCAAGTCAGTTATTTAACCCTTGTTCTGCGGGTCCCGGAATAATCCGGTCTCACATGCCCAGGCCGTATGGCGGCTCCCGGAATAATCCGGATTCACCGGTACCGGCTTATACCCGCATATATCCTTCAACCAATGAAACGCCGCCTACTATTGACGCTTCGGTTGGTTGCTATGAACATCAGAAATAACGTTTCCGCATATCGGACAATATTATTGGTTTTTACAGGTAAGTCACGTCCAATTAGAATTCGGAAGCGTACCTGAATTAAAGATGGCGACATACTCGACACAAATGTGTCATTTTTCCCCGATTTAAATGTGAATTCCGACAGCGGGTTGGAAATGAAGGCTTTTAATCGGCCAAAATAAATAGTGACAGAGAAGACCGTTATTCCGGGGATGAAGACTCCGTCGATATGGGCCGAAGGAGATGCCCAACCATTACGGTTGCATTCACAGGTGTGCATGGCATTTCCGAGGCTACGGGGCTGCCAGATGACCCCAGTATTGCCGACTAAGTCCATAAATGTGAAAAAACAAGTTGGCTTCTTTAAAAAGAATCCAAAGGATGGGTCTGCTGGCTCGCACAGTGAAAAACTACCATTCTGAAAAATTCAATTAGCACACCTGTGTGTATTTCCTTTGATGTTCCTTTGATGTTTGACCGAACATTCATACCTGGGTAACTTTATGAGTGTGAAAATTTTAAGAAAAGACAGTATTTATATTTTCACAATGATACCAGGCCTTTGAAGGAAAAAAAACTAACTTTGACAGGTATTTTGTTGTTTTTTCAAATTTTATCATACCTTTACCTTAATTAATTAATTCTACAGGTAAAAGGTCTCCGCATACATGCTGATTTCAAAATAGGACTGTTTACAATTTTGCATCACATGTACATGAGGTTTTACCTTATTAGTGGTTCATTGCAGGATAAAATTGCTCTTTTCAATATGCAGATGTCTTATATTTTGGAAAAAAAAAACTTAACTTACCTGTACTTTTAACCTTTGATGCTAGACTTTCTCGTCACACCTGAGAACCCGAATTTTTTTCTACAGGCCACAAAATCAAAGGGGCACAAAAATATCACAAAACAGCATGGTATTGAAAGAAATAACACAGGTTTTACAGCATTTTATTGCATTTTATTACTTTTTATTACCTTTACCTTAATTAACTAATTAATATTTTACAGGTAAGTGGACATTAATGAAAAAAATATAAAAATTCTCAAAGTACAATATAATACCTTTACAATGATATATAACATGTCAACATCCAAACATCAAATATTGTCAACAATCTTATCTAAAACATAATACCCACATTTTACAAGATTACCAAAAAATACTCAGCCAGGAGCACTAGAACTATATAGTAAATTCAGCAGAACAAGGGTTAAGTTTCCGTTGTAGAATTTATTGTTAAAAAAGCAATACAATTCTTGTATGAGAACTGTGAAATTAACACCTACATTGAGAGAACAGGACTAAACAGACTTTTACATATTGTTTGTTTTTGATATAAAAATGTAAAAAAAAAAAAAAAAAAAAAAAAAAAAAACATACAAAAGTAAATGTAGGGACTTGGGCAAGTCTAACCTTTTTATAGAACATATTTATCCCTGACTTACTTACATGTAAGTTTGAAGAAAATCCATGAAAAGTGAAGTCGCTACGGTGTTTGCAAGGTCAAACAGACATTTACAGCAATCAAGGGGACGTACTGTTTGACTGATAGACCCATCCCACCAGTTTTTGGACTAATTCGAGATTTTATTGCTGATGTAAAATTCAAGAAGATTCGATATAAACTAGAGGGGCTATGGGCATCAATTAATCGAACATATCTTTATGAAACAAAAGACAAATAGAATTTTTATTAAAAAAGTCGCGCTGTGGTTAGAATCCGTAACTGCCACGGCAAAGTGAAGTTTCGCCCGAAATCGGTTCCCATCCGCAATAATACCATGAAGTTATTCTAAGTGGGTATAGGACAGGGAGTGCCAATCTTCAACCATATTATTGATACATTATTAAGAAGCTGGCAAAAGACACAAATTTAAAATCAATAAACAACAAATGCTGACAATTTTATTTCTAAATTCCCATATATCTATTCTTTCGAACATGAAGATGCCGTTTGGAATTTTTTTAAGCTGAAAAAGAAATATATATTCTTCCAAATAACAAAAGTAAAACACTTACGGTGACCAAAAAATCTCGTAACACACGTTGTAGTTTATATGTTAAAGAGATTTAACCCAGGGGAGCACAACTCGTTGAAACCTGTTGGATAAATAGCTTTCAAACCAATTCAGAAGGTTCCATAATATTTTAGCTTTGCTAACAAGCCTCCATGCCAGACCCTGTCAAATGTATGTAGCAAAGAATCAATCTTCAAAGATTGTAGAGACCTGTTCATTATCAAGCAATGTATCATAAATTTTGTGGCGCATATACTGAAGTAAAATCGAGTCAGAATTTGTAGGGCATATATATATATATACATATATATTACCGCATAATTAGGTGTATTCCAGGGAATCTCAGATGAATTCATTAGCGGTTTAAACAATAAGGACATTATCAAACAGTAATAGATAAATTCCTAATTAACTTGGAAACTTGGAAAAGAAACAAAGTAAATCGATTTTAGACAAATGAAGGATAAGAATCGGTTACTTGCGGCCCAGAAAACATGGGTTATGGAAATCATCAAGAAAAGCTTTGGATTAGCAGTTTAAACGCAGTTAAATTCCGAATTTGTTGGAAAATGAAACAAAATCAATTGTTTTGAGAGACTTCGTCCTTACCGAACTATGATTCGTTAATTTTGTGGGGCATGTAATGAAGAAGTATTGAGCCAGAAAATTGTTGGGCATATATATATATACATATATAATACCACATAATTAGGTGTATCCCAGGGAATCTCAGGTGAATGCATTAACGGTTTAAACGTTAAGGGCATAATTAAACAGTAATAGACAATTCCTAATTAACTTCTAAACTTGATAAAGAAACAAAATAAATCCTTTTTAGACAAATGAAGGATAAGAATCGGTTATTTGCGGCCCAGAAAACATGGGTTATAGAAATCATCAAGGAAAGCTTTGGACTAGCAGTTTAAACGCAGTTAAATTCCAAATTTATTGGAAAATGAAACAAAAGCAATTGTTTTGAGAGACTTCGTCCATACCGAACTATGATACATTATTTTTTGGTGCATATAATGAAGAAGTATTGAGTCAGAAAATTGTTGGGCATATATATAAATATATAATACCACACAATTAGGTGTATTCCAGGGAATCTCCGATGAATGTGTCAGCATTGAGTCAGAAAATTGTGGGTCATATATATACATATATAATACCACATAATTAGGTGTATTCCAGGGAATCTCTGATGAATGTGTCAGCGGTTTAAACGGTAAGGACATTATTAAACAGATGGATAAATTCCTAGTAAACTTTGAAACTTGGTAAACAAACATAATAAAATGTTTTTTTAGACAAATGAAGGATTAGAATCGGAAAATTGCGGCCCAGAAAACATGGGTTATGAAAATCATCAAGGAATGCTTTGGATTAGCAGTCTAAACTTTTAAGTAAAAAGACATTTTTCAATTCCGAATTTATTGGAAAATGAAACAAAATCAATTGTTATGAGAGACTTCGTCCATACCGAACTATGATTCGTTAATTTTGTGGGGCATATAATGAAGAAGTATTGAGGCAGAAAATTGTGGGGCATATATATACATATATAATACAACATAATTAGGTGTATTCCAGGGAATCTCAGATGAATGCATTAACGGTTTAAACGTTAAGGGCGTAATTAAACAGTAACAGACAATTCCTAATTAACTTCTAAATATGATATAGAAACAAAATGAAGGATAAGAATCGGTTACTTGCGGCCCAGAAACATGGGTTATGGAAATCATCAAGGAAAGCTTTGGATTAGCAGTTTAAACGCAGTTAAATTCCGAATTTATTGGAAAATGAAACAAAAGCAATTGTTTTGAGAGACTTCGTCCATACCGAACTATGATTCATTAATTTTGTGGAGCATATAATGAAAAAGTATTGAGTCAGAAAATTGTGGGGCATATATATACATATATAATACCACACAATTAGGTGTATTCCAGGGAATCTCCGATGAATGCGTCAGTATTAAGTTAGAAAATTGTGGGTCATATATATATACATATATAGTACCACATAATTAGGTGTATTCCAGGGAATCTCCGATGAATGCGTCAGCGGTTTAAACGTTAAGGACATTATTAAACAGATAGATAAATTCCTAGTAAACTTGGAAACTTGGTAAAGAAACAAAAAAAAAAATGTTTTTTTAGACAAATGAAGGAAAAGAATCGGAAAATTGCGGCCAAGAAAACATGGGTTATGGAAATTATTAAGGAAACTTTTGGATTAGCAGTTTAAACTTTGGAGTAAAAAGACATATTTAAATTTGTTAATTTTGTGGGGCATATAATGAAGAAGTATTGAGTCAGAAAATTGTGGGGCATATATATATACATATATATTACCACATAAGTAGGTGTATTCCAGGTAATCTCCGATGAATGCGTCAGCAGTTTAAACGTTAAGGACATTATCAAACAGTTAGATAAATTCCTAGCAAACTTTGAAACTTGGTAAACAAACAAAATAATTTTTTTTTAGACGAATGAAGCATTAGAATCGGAAAATTGCAGCCCAGAAAACATGGGTTATGAAAATCATCAAGAAAAGCTTTGGATTAGCAGTTTAAACTTTTAAGTAAAAAGACATATTTAAATTCCGAATTTATTGGAAAATGAAACAAAATCAATTGTTTTGAGAGACTTCGTCCATACCGAACTATGATTCGTTAGTTTTTCAGGCGCATATAATGAAGAAGTATTGAGTCAGAAAATTGTTGGGCATACATATACATATATAATACCACATAATTAGGTGTATTCCAGGGAATCTCCGATGCATGCATCAGCGGTTTATACGTTAAGGTGATTATTAAACAGCAATAGATTAATTTCCTAATTATCTTGGAAACTTGGAAAGGAAACAAAAATACAATATTTTAAACAAACGAAGAATTATAATATGACCAATGCGGTCCAGAAAACATGGGTTAAAGCTATCTAGCTTATCTCAAAAGTTCAGAAAGATCCGTCCGGTGGTTACTCTGAAGGCGTTCAGACAATATTTGAGTGGAAAGAAAGCAGGAGCGCAGCAAAACAAAAAAGCCTCACGATTTTGTTTGTGAAACTTAATAATGTAAAAAATTTCTCTGTATAAAGTGGGATCTACCGGTATGGTCAATACAAAGGAATGTCAATATGACAGATCAGTGGGTCAAAGTAAACGGACAAAGATGAATTGCTCATAAACAGAGGTAAAAAAAAAAAAAAACTAGAGCGCACAGTCGATGGCAAGCCATCGCAAATCCCCATACTTTTGCCAGATAGGAGACGTGATTTCACCCCCATGAGATGGACCCTTTGGGCGGAGACATCTATAACGTCCCTCTCGCACACCCTCACCATGTAAGGAAGTCATGTAGAAAATATGGTTGCATTCCAGCCTGTGGTTAAGGAGGAGACAGCGTGACGGACAGACGGACGGAGGCGTTCACAATATCTCCTAACGCTTTCTTTAAAAGTGTGGGGATAATATAAATCCATCAATAAATGAAGTCAGATAAGCGATGACAATTTTTTTTAAAAAATAGCCACAGTGACCTTGACAATGGGGTCATGACCTTGAAGTCAACTCGCTCGAGATATTGTCATAAGGAACATTTGTGTGAGGTTATATTGAAATCAATCAAGAAATGAAGGCGCTAGAGCGATGACAAAGTTTTTCTAAAAATAGCCACAGTGACCTTGACCTTGAAAATCAAACACACTCGAGATATTTTCAAATGGAACATTTGTGTGAAACTATATTGAAATTGGTCATGAAATGTAGGCGCTAGAGCGATGACAAAGTTTTTCTAAAAATAGCCACAGTGACCTTGACCTTGAAAATCAAACACACTCGAGATATTTTCATAAGGAACATTTGTGTGAAATTATATTGAAATTGGTCATGAAATGTAGGCGCTAGAGCGATTACAAAGTTTTTCTAAAAATAGCAACAGTGACCTTGACCTTGAGGCGACGACCTTGAAAGTCAAACTCACTCGAGATATTTTCATAAGGCACATTTGCGTGAAGTTATATTGAAAACGGTCAAGAAATGAAGGCGCTAGAGGGATGACAAAGTTTTTTTTCTAAAAATAGCCACAGTGACCTTGACCTTGAGGCCATGACATTGAAAGTGGAAATCGCTTGAGAAATTATCATAAGTAACATTTGTCTGAAGTTATATTAAAATCCGTCAATAAATATAGGCGCTAGAGCGATGACAAAGCTTTTCTAAAAAATAGCAGAAGTGACCTTGACCTTGAGGTCATGACCTTGAAAGTCGAACTCGCTCAAGATATTGTCATAAGGAACATTTGTGTGAAGTTATATTGAAATCGGTGGAGAAATGTAGGCGCTAGGGCGATAGCGTGACTTTTACAGTGGACGTGTCCTTTTGACCCCTTGAGATGGCCCCTTTCGGCGGAGCCAACTATAACTTCCCTCTCGCACGCCCTCACCATGTAAGGAAGTCATGTAGCAAATTTGGTTGCATTCCGGCCAGTGGTTAAGGAGGAGATAGCGTGACGGACAGACGGACAGGCGGACGGAGGCGTTCACAATATCCCCGAACGCTTTTTTAAAAGCGTGTGGATAAAAATAAGAGGCCTGGTCAATATTAAGATTATAATTTCAAAGTAATGAATTATAAATTTTGTGGGGCATATAAACTATTAGTAAATGAGTCACTGACAATTGTGGGTCATATATATTGTATATATAAATAACACCCCATAATAAGGTGTAAAAGTTCTGCCACATAATTAGGTTTCATACCGATGCCCCGTATCTTGTGAAACATGTGTATATATATATATATATATATATATATATATATATATATATATA